>VDFB02274647.1:166694-251732 GCA_007258455.2 Sequoia sempervirens
TAGGAGGGGTTCCATTTTTGACACTTTCAGTTGCAAGCTAAGGTAGAAAAAATTTTGCCCGAAGGCCATTCAAAAATCCAAATTGGTAAAAAATTTCAATTTTCACAAAAAGTATTTTAGTTAAATATTTATGTGATTTTATATAAAAAAATTTGGGGCAAAAATTGAACAATTTTTTGGATTGGGTTACATAAGCTTCTTTGAGCATGTCAGCTAGCATCTGTCTACGACTCCGTCCAATTGTCATTCAAGCCTCATCATTGCTTACATTGATGGCTTTATGTAGGATATGCATCAACAAATTGTCATTCGGGGGTCACATCATTTATGCCCTTGATGACTTTAGTGTACATTCGGTCAGATCTGCTTCATCGGCATACCCTCAGCATGTCATATCTTTATCTGGCACTTGATTTTTTCCCTCGGCTTCCATTACTTTTGGCTGGTCTTTGTGCCCACTATTACTTTTGCAATTTTTGGTTATCCAAGCCTATTTACATCCATTTAGCTGCCTTGGTTGCAGTCCAGATCTATACCGTCATCTAGTTGGCGTACAAGCGGGCCCTCCTCATCGAGTGTTGTGGATCTATCATTTCAGGGTAATCGGGGCATAAATATTTATTGTCTTCTCTATCGGAATTGGTCTCTTTTCACTGGTCAAATCTTGACTGATCTCTTCATTGGCTCATTCCATCATATTTGCATTATTGGTAGAATACAATTTATTCTTGTCATCTTGTTTCTATCTTTCTTATGCTTGTGCTTTCTATTAGGCCTCTAGATCTTGGGTGGCTACCTTCATATCCAATTCTTACATGATACCATGTAAGAATTGGATATGAAGGTAGCCACCCAAGATCTAGAGGCCTAATAGAAAGCACAAGCATAAGAGAGATAGAAGCAATATGAAAAGAATAAACTGTATTCTGCCAATGATACAATTCAGGATAATGTCACTAAGGAAAATGAGCTAAGAGCACAACTAAAATATTGTGGTATTGAGAAAGAGGATGATCAATTAGTCTTCAACTTTTTGGACAAACTTCCAGTTGAGTATGCAGCCTTTGTTTCAAGTTTTCAAACTCAAAGATTGACAATAAGTAACTTCACATGACCATCTTTTGAGGCTCTCACAGATCTTTTGATTCTTGAGCAAAATAAGTTGATGAAAATGGGAATTCTCAAGTCTTTAACTTCAAGAGCATTGGTGGTCAATCATGGAAACAATAAGCAAGGAAAAGGAAAGGACCAAAAGAACTCTTCAACAAAGCCACAAGGAGAGAACAAACAATCCACTCCTCCACAACAAAGCTCAAATTCATCTTCTTCAAAGAAGTACAACTATTCAAGAAAGAGGGAGCAACCAACATGTGCATATTGAAAAAAAATTGGTCATGAGGAGCATCATTGTCATGTTAAGAAAATTGATGAGTTGAAAAACATTCTTAAGAAGAACAACATCAACTTGCCAGCTACATATCAAGAGAAGGACTCATCCCCTTCCACTTCTTCTAAGGAAAAAAGTACAACTCTCATGGCAACAACATCAAGCTCATCTCCTTCTTCTTCATCTCAAAATGAGAAACATAAGGGGAAAGCATTACTTGTTTTTGTAGATTCTAACTCAGATAGGTGGATCCTTGATTTAGGAGCTTCGCATCATATGAATTCTTCCAAGGATATGTACTCTTCATTTGATTCTTTTTCATCACCACCTATTTTGATGGACAACAACACATCTTTGTCAATTTGTGGGAAGGGGTCTATTGACATTGAAGGTGGAGCATTTAATGATGTTCTATGTGTGCCTACTTTGTCAAGGAACATCCTTTCCATTTATCAGATTACACATAGTGGTACAGGAAAGAGTGTAGAGTTCACACCAGATTCTATCATTGTTTGAGATTCGCATAGCAAGGCTCTTGTTGCAGTTGGGGAGGTTGATCATCGTTCTCAGTTCTACACCTTCTCATATTTTTCTCCTATTGATGATTCAAATCACCCTAGTGTGGACACACTTGAGGAGATTGAGTATGGTTACTTGAATCTTGGAGTGCTCACTACTCCTGAGGTTCTTGAGCCTATTACTAATATTCCATTTCCTACATTGGCTGATGTACCTAATGATACTTGTGTTTGACAGTTTCAGTGCATTGTGATTCAGTGCAATAGTGCATACCTTGTCTTCCAACAACAACTTCATGGGATGAATACTTGTCAAACATTGGTAGCTTGTTTGTGGAGTCCTACATTGCAAATTTTGGAGACACACTTGATTACTTACATCTTCTCTTTGATGAAGGTGATTCTTCTTCAGTTGTTGTGAGGGAACACTCTGACCCTCCTCTACATGATCAGTCTTTCGAGGTTGATGTGATTGTGGATGCATATGTACAATAGTTGGAGGAGGCCACTTTCTCTTTTGAGGAGACATTGTCTTTGGGGTATGTTCTACCTTCATCCTTGCTAGATCTTGAGTTTCCTTTTTTAGCAGATGATAGTGTTGTTGCAAAGGGGTTCTCACAGGTTCCAGTAAGTGACTACATTGCAGCTTCACATGGTTTGGGAAAGGCATCTTTCAGCATCAACATAGGGAACTTTGAGCAGATTTCAGAGACTTCTTATATTTTGAGGGTTCTTCCTTCTTCACTTGTGGATTGGGGAGACTTCATTCATACACCTATGGTATTGTTTCTTCCTAAGGGGAGGAATGTTGTTCGACAGTTTTGGAGAAGCTTCTTCATTCTTTCTCGAGCATCTTACATGGGTGATCATTGTACATTGAGAGGGGGCTAATTTGTCTCTCTTCTTCTCTTGTATGGGGGGGAGAATTTTTCCCCACATGGGGTTTTTTCCTTCTCATGCCATATTCATAGGCTTTTTTCTTTCATCTCTCTTTTGGGGGGGGGAGTTTTTTCCCACGTGGTTTTCTCCTTTTCTCTGCTTTATGAGATATTGCATTGCATTTGTACATGGGTACCTAACATGGCCTAGTAGCCAAGACCCATCTTGCATTGTTTTCATTTGTGTACATTCTCCCTAATTTGCACTTAAGGGGGGGTGTTGGTGTAATTAAATGTGTTGTTCCTTGTCCTAAGTCATGATTACACCTTAGTTAAGTTTACATAGGGACCAAATAGGAGGTTGTTGGAGATTTTCCACTTTTGGTGGACTTGACATGTCATTAATTTATCACTTCCACCTTTTGTGGACATGCATCATGTGATTATCTATCCACCTTTTGTGGGAGATCCACCTTTTGTGCTGATTATCACATTATCATTTTTCCACTTTAGGTGGAGTGATAGCTTTTCATAGTTGTCTCATGTCATAAGATTATGACACTTGTCATAATCTTATGCCCTTCTATGTTCTCACCTTGGCTATATAACCAAGGGGTCCTCTATGTACGTATGCTCATCACATTCTATTTGCATCATTGGTAGAATACAATTTATTCTTGTCATATTGCTTTTATCTCTCTTATGCTTGTGCTTTCTATTAGGCCTTTAGATCTTGGGTAGCTACCTTCATAGCCAATTCTTACAAAACTACACAATTACAAAACTTACAAAAATGGTTACAATGCTTCCAGATAACAATGATCAACTGTATAATACAATAAATTGACTGGCGGTTGTCATAGGAGGAGTGTCATAAAAAATTTGCATGGGTTACCCTAGTGTATCTTCCTAGGCTCTACCCCCCATCTTGGGTTACCCTGGTGACCTCTTACAATACCCAGCCCCACATGCAATCCAATGCAAAATCGACTATCTTTCCAAAAAACAAGATATTGATCTTGCCATTCTAGGCCTTCTCATCTCATCCCAAATCTTTACTAGCCCTTGAGTCCATGAGTGAGGCATTAACAAAAGTTAAGTGTTTAAACTACCCTTTGTCCCTAACATATTGATTTGATTTTCACTGATTAAACTAACTTTGCATGAATTACCCTAACACCACTTTGTGTGTTGGCCCTCATGAAAAGCCACTCCCCTATTAACAACCTAAGGGATCAATTCCACTAACATAGGGTAAACCAAGTGCACATAACTAATTATAGAAAATGACTTATTAGCAAAGTACAACACAACCTGTTCATAGAACTAGGTAACCATGCTTGATAAAATACACATGCACTACCCAAGTTATTTCAAATCCAAACAAGTAAGCTCAAAAGCCAAAATAACTCAAGTTGCAGCCCCACCACAAATGAGACACATATGGAAGTCTTACATAAACAATAACTCAATTTCCCCCAACAATGAGAATGAGAGAAACATAACTTTAAAACAATTTCAAGTAAAAGATAAAATCTAATATTAGGATATTCTAAATCCAAATAAGGAAATTACATGTTGCATGCTAACAATCAAAATAATACATGTCTCATTTATTTTTAATTCGAGATAATTTTATTCATAGGATAAGAACAAATCATAACTAATTGTTTAACCATATAATTCCTCAATACATCACATGAACATAACTAATCTTATCATAAATTTGTTTGCAACCAATTTATATTTAAACTATCATAAAATCATTTTCTTAAAAAAAATTATTTCATTTAAAATAGATAATCATTTCTCTTAAAATCATTCCCTTATTAAATAACTACTTGGGCATTTGACAAGCAATAATAAATTTAAATTTATAGGTTTACTTCAATTTCCCAATAATATTTAAGTATAAGAATCCCATTTCCCCATAGAAATCATTCCATTATAAAATAAATATTTGGACATATACATCCCTATTAATTAAATATTCATTTAAATTAAAAAAATATTTCTACATAAATTTAATATCCATTTCTCACATTTAAATATTCATTTATTTAACCACATACACAATATCCATATATTATTAACTAAATAAATAAACAAATACATATATATTTTATATATTAAAAATAATATATAATATATATACACACATTTATAAAATTAATAAAACATATATAAATAACTATATATATTTATTTATTTATTTATGTAATATATATATATATATATATTTATATTTTATATTATAAAAAAAACATTTAAAAAAAAAATAAAACAAAATTCCCACGCAGTGGACGCAAGGTCAAACCCTGCCCCTGCTGTGGGTGTTGCTACACAACCTCCCCCTTATGGGGGTCACTACCTATGGGGGCAACATTGGGTGCTACCTCCACAACCAACACCTCCCATAATGGGGGCGGTTGTGGGGGTAGCTCCCCCAGCACCCCCAAAAATTTACATTTAATTTTTTTTATTTAAAATAAAAAAATTCCCTGGTAATTTCCTAGCACAAATTTTTTTGACAGAAATTTATATATATATATATATATATATATATATGTATTAACAGGGAAAAATTAAAAGCATACTAAATTTTGTATATATTGAATATGTATAAAAACACATATATATCTAAAAATGCTTCCAACAGCAGTCCAATTGGACAAAATTGAAAGAGTAATTTATAGAGAAAGGGAAATTTTCAAAGAAAATTTAGAAATTTTAATTTCTAAATTACAATGGAAGATTTCAAATCTAATTACAAAGATCCACAAAATTTTCTGTTGTTCTCTCTCTCAATTTTCTATTGTTTAAAAAAAAATAGAGGATCTTAAGCTTTCTAATTTTTTTTTCCTACAAAATTTTCATAGTTTTCTACATAAATTTCCAAAAATTTACAGTAATTTCTCAAGAAATCTTTCAGAATTTAAAATCAAAGCTTTTAAACAATTAAACCACAAAAGAACTTGTTTTTGAAATTTGAAGAAGATGAGAACTAAAGTTGAGCTTTCAAAATTCCTTCAAAAATATCCACTTTCAAAATCCAAAATCCCCAATCGAGAGAAAACCCTCTTCTATTTTTGCAACCAAAAAAAAAATTAAAGATATTTTCTTTTTCCAAAAAATAAATATCTCCATTCCTTTCCTCAACACTTGGTCAAACTTTTACAAAATATCTCCCTTTCAACACCATAGATATTTTCTCATGCATTCACAAGATATTTTGCATTTTAATAATTTAAAATACAATTTAATTTCAAATAGATTTAAATCATTTAATCTATGCACTTTACAAATACAATTTTAATTATTTAATTTATTTACTCCACAAAATAAATTTAATTAACTAGTTTATTTACTTAATAAAATAAATTTAATGATGAGGATTAACTTGCTTTACCACATAAATGAAATTTACTTAATTACTTTATCCATTTAATAAGATAAATTTAATCAATTAGATTAAATTACCTTACCAATAAAATAAAATAAATTTAACCACTGGAATTAAATTAACTAAATTAAATAACAATTTTAATCTAAATACATAAATTAGCATTTCCACCACTTAAATATTAATTTGCACATATATTTCCCACCGATAACAAATTATCAAAACATCAAAGATGACATGACTCAACAACATACCAGACACAAACTGACGGCACACTATGACAGGGTTGTGGTTTGACAAGGGAACCTTGTTACTATCTCTCAATCAACAAAACCATTGGGATATGGACACGCTCAAACTTGTGAAACCAGGTGGAGACAATGTCCTATACCTACAATCTTGTAATCAAAATGAATGTCGAACATGCATAAAACTTAGCAAACACACCGTGAAGAGAAATCACAGAATCACAAAGTACTCGCATGCGAGTGATGTAATTTCGTCCCCTTCACCAATATAGTCGCATCAAGACTGACGAAAGTAAAGCATCATTAATCAACAGGTAAGCATATATCAATATTAACAACTATACTAGTCAAAAGCATAACATGAAACATAACATCCATATAGTGCATCATCTCATCATAGTATAACATGCACATCGCTCTAAAGCCAGATATCATAAGACAATAACAAATATCAAGGTCTATCATAGTAAAGGTACTACCTAATAGCATAAACAAATCTAAACACATAGCAGCATGACTGGAGGGGCACTACCACTAAAGGGTATGTGTAGTATCATCATGCAAAAAATAGGCCCTTAAGTGGCAAAAAATTCAGAAAAATCGGAGTTAGGAAATCTGATGTAAAATTTTGAATAAGTTATCTATATTATTTCAAAAATATGTAAGAATAAAATCTGTAGAAAATTGAATGTAGTTTCTAAACTACTAGGTTTATTTTTATTTTTTTTAAACTATTTGGTGAAAATTTAAAATTTCAATGCAGCAGTACTTAAATTTGAGGGAAAAAATAAGTAGGTGTGTATCTGACCACCCTAACCACAATAAAATGATAATATTTTTTATAGTATTTTAGATATAAGTAGAGGATTCATGTCTCGATGTGATGCATACTTTTTTGTAATTTTTTTCAAAGTAAATAATTAATTATGAATTTTTTTATTACAAAATTTAAAAAATATAAAAACTCGTATGTCTAACCACTTTAACTTGGTCAAAACCACATGAAATTCAATTTTTTTTAATCCTATAGTATGCAAAGCATAGAATGTGACACATGTTTCGGATTCAAAGAATGTGATATCCTTTGAAAGCTATAGATGTTTTTCAATCATCCTATCAATTAGGATTTTAGTCATAATTCAAATAGAAAATGAATAATAATTATTTATTAAATTCAAATTAAAGCATAATTTATATTGGTGGAAAGCTGATAATCTCCTTTAAAACCCCTTTTTCATTTCATCAATTTTGGGTAAAAAAAAGGTTGTCAGCCATATACCCTACATATACCCATCATATCACCACATTTTGGCCCATCATGATCCTGCACATACCCTAAACTATTTGTATATTTCAATTTATAGACCATTGAGTTTATACCATGAAAAGACAGTTGACATGTTGATTCTATGGAAAACCTTGATGGGCATGGGAGATGATAGTTCTCAATTCAATTTGATTATACATAGATTAAAGAAACTTTCTATTCATGATACATCTTGTAGGTTTTTTACACTCATAACTACAAACTAGTTCCTTAACATATATATTTACCAAGATTTGAGGGAATTTTTACCTAGAAATGAATTATGAATACCTAAGTTTGTATTAAGAAATATACTATAAAAAAATTCTTAATTGTGGGGTATTTTACTGATGAGGATGTAATGGTTTATACTTCAAGAGACCCATGGGAGTATATGTGGGGGGACATGCTAGTGTAAAAATGTTAGTGTAGAATATATTATGAATAGGATAATTAGAAAAATATTGATATATTTTTTTTCAAAAGTGCACTATATACCAAAAGCATAGTAATCCAAAACATACACCTACCCACAAGATTCACCCCATATATCAATATAATTATTTTCTACAATGGGGATTAATTTGGTGGTTAAGATTTCCTCTATCTCTTCTAAAGGAGATATATTTATTATCACTAGAACATCATATTTTACAAAATGGGTTGAAGTGATACCATAAAGGGCAACCAAACTGATATTTTTAATTTTATATTAGATAATCTTGCTACTAGAATCAACTTGGTATCCACTATTTTGATAGATAATGACACATTATTTAAAAACAAAGATAACAAATTCTTAATATGTTTTCATATATAACAAAAGTCATCAACACTATGCATTATCCACAAGATAATGGAGAAGCTAAGGCCACCAATAAAAGAATGGAAAAATATTTAGAAAGATAGTTCATAAACATGTTAATAGTTGACATACATAATAGTGTTCATATATTATGGGCATATCATAATAGCATAGGCACTCCTATTGAGTTTACACCTTATTATTTGGTTAATGATATGGAGACCATACTACCTCTTAAGTTTGAGATTTTATTGCTATGCTTGACCTTTTGTGATATTATTAATGATTGTACATAATTATAAACATTGTTTACAAGAGATAAAGATGGGTATGTGCAGGATCATGATGGGCCAAAAAGTGGCAATATTATGGGTATTTGTAGGGTATGTAGCTGACGACTTTTCTTTAATCCAAAATTGATGAAACGAAAAGGGTGTTTAGAGGAGATTCTTAGCTTTCCACCAATATAAAATATTCTTTAATTTTAATTTAATAAATAATTATTATTTATTTTCTATTAGAATTACGACTAAAGTTCTGATCGATAGGTTGATTGAAAAACATCTATAACTTTCAAACAGTATCACATTTTTTAATCCAAAACATGCGTCACATTCTATGCTTCACATACTATAGGATTAAAAAAATAAAAAATAAATTTCATGAAGTTTTGACAAAGTTAAGGTGGTCAGACATACGAGTTTTTATATTTTTTTAAAAGTTGTAATAAAAAATTCATAATTAATTATTTACTTGGAAAAAAATTACAAAAAAATATGCATCACATCCGGACATGAGTCCTCTACTTATATTTAAAATCTTATAAAAAATATTATCATTTAATTATGGTTAGGGTGGTCAGACAGAGACTGTGTAATACCCCCATGTTGTTGATACTCTTTGCTACTATTTGTTAGTTTTATATGTTAGTGTCATACTGGTTTGTGATGGTGATTAGTTCACCATCTTGTGTGTGTGGATGCATAGTCTAGTCAATTGCTACATTTGACATTATTATTATGATTTATGATAATTTGTGTGGTGTTTAGATTATTTGATTATGCAATGGTTTTTCCCTAATAATATATATGTCGATGTGGTGATTCTATGATGATAGTTGATTTCAGTAATATATTTTGATGCAGTAGTTTAGTAAATTATGTTATGATATGATTAGTTAGTTTATAAATGTTATTTCTTATTTGATATTGTAATTGTTAGAATAGCTTGGTGAGAGGACAGTGTAGCACCACTCGTTTGCGAGTGCCCTGCTATGCTGTAATTCCTTCTCACAATGTAATGCTCTGATTATATATATATGTGTGTGTGTGTGTGTGTGTGTGTGTGTGTACATGTACATGATCTTGTTTGGATGCAGGGATTGTAGGTACAGAGTCTCGATTCCACCTGCTTCGGCAGGATAGGGCGAGCATCAAATTACCCAATGGTATGATGTTGAAATAGAGATGACAAGGAAGTCACCCTGTCCCATGTTGCCAAACCGTCCTGATTGAATGGTATTGTATGTCCTTGTGTTTGTCATTTCTGTAATTCATTACTATGGTTTGTGTGAGTGTCTTGTTCGTATGTATTTTACGTTGGCATTTTATACATTGTGATTTATTTAATTAAATGGTGGTAATAAATGTTTATTATAGTGTTAGATTAATTTGTATTAAAATATTTAAAAGTTTTATTTTAAAAGTCATGTGTTTTATTTTAGAATTAATTAAATATTTAAGATTTGTATTTTGTTAATTTAATTAAAATTGATTGTTGAGGATAATTATAAAATAAATTAATAAAATAAAGTGAATTATGTGCATTGCAAGTAAAGCTTGTAAAATCAGAATTAAAACAAAAAGTATTGATAAATGGAAAAATAAATAAATAAAAGAACAAAAAAGATAAAAGGACGAATGAGAATTAAGTGTTGGCTGAAAAGCTTGAATTAAAATAGAAAATTTCTTTTAAGTGGATTTTTAGAGCTTTTGAAAAGAAAAGTAATATCTTTTATTTAATTGCAAAATTTGTGAGATTTTCATTCACAGGAAGATTTGGACAGAAGTTGCAAAATAATAATTTCTTTCTAAATTATTGATCTTCTGAAGTTTTTTGGGAAGTTCTTGGGGAAATTGGTTTCATTTTATTTCATTATTCTGGAGAGGAGATTCTGAAGAAGGAACGAGAGCTCTTCGAAGAGGCTGTCGGGATCAAGCGAAGCTTCATCGAAAATTTCAATAGCGTAGGACTCCAAGTTCCAATATCTTGTCCTTAAATTTTATGTTTCAAAGAAAAATAAAAATAGTTAAATATGATTTCTATGAGAAAAGAAAACTTTTGAGATTTATGAGTATTGAATAGAAAATTAATGGAAGATATTAAACTAGTCTTCTAAAAGTTTATTGTTTGTTTTCAATTTGTCAAAAAAAATTACATCTTCTGGGAATGTCCAAATTTATCTATGTTTGATATGAAAAGAAAATTTTCCCTTTTGAGACTAATGTGTTTTGAAATTATACCCTCTTATTTAGATATATTCATATATATATATATATATATATATATATAATATATATATATTTTATATATATATATATATATTTTATATATATATATACACCTCTGGATATGTGTGTATATATATTTATATATATATAATTTATATACATTTATATATACATTCAACCAGTTTTCTCTTCTGGGTCGATCTGATTAAGTATATATACATATATATATAGATATATGTATATATTTGTATTAAAAATATATATACAGATGGTGATTTTATATATATAAATTTTCATTGATATTGAAAATTGGGTTTTCATTTCTGTTTATTTGGTTGAATCGTACGGCGTCTGTAATTGTGATGGTAATTCTTTAAAAAAAAAAATTATATGAATTATATTTTAATTAGGTAGGAGGGGGGTCAGAAGTGTCGTACCCTCCCCCACACCCAAGGGCGGTCGACGGCACAGTAGTTCGCACAAACTGCTGTGGACTATTGCGCAGTTCCCACACAGACTTTTCCACTTGCTTTATTTTTGGGTATTGAAAATTTTAAATATATATATATAAATATATTATTATTTTATAGAATTTTATTGTATTATTTTATATATATAGGTGTATATATATATGTGTGTGTATATATATATATGTATATGTAGTGTATATATGATGTGCTTCGTATAATGTTTAAATTATGAAATTAAGTTTCATGGATTAATTAAAAGAAAGCTATTTATTAGTCATGTTAAATCTTTATGGAACTTTGTATCGAGTTGTATTATAAAAAAAAAATGGAGATTGTAAATACAATTAAACTGGACGTTTATTTGGGATTGTGATAGGATCTTGCAAAAATTGAAATGGTGTCTTGAGTCATGAGATCACAATTTTTGTTCAATTTACATTCTATATTATTGTTTTGGCTTTTATATAGATGTGGGAACCCTATTGTAAATTGTGAAACTTAGTTCCAGAGGTGTGATTTAAATCATTGATTGTTATCCTCATTTACTTGTACTCTTGAGGTTGAAATTTATTAGTGCTATTATGTTTTGGAAGGGTTATACGTGATTTCTGAGGTTTTGGTTATGAGTTATCGCGAGATGGGTAATGCCTCACATGCCCTTGTTTTGAGTTATATGTTTTATTTGTTATGGTACAACCCTTGCCTTGTTGAGTTTTTTATTGTTTGAGGTATTAGGTAGAGTGGCTCTTCATGGGGTTCAATGCCTCGGAAGGAGGAAGAGCTCAGGATAACCCACGTAAGAGTAGTGTAACAAGTGAAAACCTAATAATAGAACTTAGGGGGATGGGTAGTAAAACACACAAGATAATAATATTGGATACCTCGTCTATCCATTAGGGCTATCACAGACTAATGATAGACCGAGAAGGCAGTGGTCGAAAAAGTAGTAACCTCGTCCTCACGGGAGGTTGATGGCTCCACATGAGCTACCCTATGGTGTCGGCACCTCAAGTAGGAGGAAGGGCCAGGATATCCATAGATGGGGGCCGACACCTTAGTTTGGAGGAAGGGATAGGATAACCTATGTAGGCTATGCGATGACACTCTCCATTAGACACCCTTATGTCTTGTTTCTTGTTGGCCTCTGGAATTGTATTCTAATTATTGTTTTAGATTCTTTTGGAAATGATTTATGATCGTTCTTTAAGTTACTTGGTTAATGGTTATTGCCTTGGTTAATTGTGATGAGTTTCATGGATTTATGTTATGATGTAGTCTCTCCTATGTTATTGTTTATGTCATTGTAATCCTTGATGTTGTATTTGAGTTATGGTACTATGTTGCTCTATTGGAGTCGGTTTTGAAATTCATGGTCATGATTACTTCCTTGTCACCTTTGAGCACAGGGGGTGGGTTATCTATAACCCACATGGTCGGGTGGAACATGCTCCACACCTGTTGGGTTCCCCGTCAATGTTCTTCTTCACAGCGTTTTTCAGTTGGAGCTTGTATTAGTTGTTCACTTTGTACTTCATTCATTATTTGTACTATTCATGTATCCCACATGTATGGAAGATTTATTGTAATTCATTTATCATGATCATGTAATCATGTAATATTTAAATGATGATGTAATATTTAGGAAGCTTTGTAAAAATTATTGTATGAGATTCATTATGATTGTAATATATGATGTAATAATACTTTTATTTATGGTTCTTGGATGTACTTCTGTAAATGGTTATTGTAATATTATGATGAATGTAAATCTTAATAAGTTATTTGGTTTCATCTTTTATCTTTCTTTATGAGTTAATATGTGATGTGACCTTGCGTACCCCAGAGAACTAAGTGTGATAAAGTAATGTGAAATGTGAATATGTATTTAATGTCTAGTTGCATGTTTACTTTGTATTATTTAAAAAAAAAATTGGTTGCAATGTTTGTTCTCTAGGGTTTGCACGACGGGCATTACAACTTGGTATCAGAGCCAAGGTTGCTAACGCTGGGTCCTCTGGGTAGTTTGTGTCCATTTGGCAACCTTTGTGTTTGACTCTTGAGCTTGAAAGGGTCCGACGGTGACCTAACGTTGAGGTCTTGGCAACATGGGAGGATGCCTCCCGTATCAGAGAATCTTATTTATTTTCCTTATTTATTTATTTATATCTATTTAATGGCTTCTAGGAATAAGCCATGTCCTAGGGGGGGAGGATGTAATACCCCCATGTTGTTGATACTCTTTGCTACTATTTGTTACTTTTATATGTTAGTGTGATACTGGTTTGTGATGGTGATTAGTTCACTATTTTATGTGTGTGGATGCATAGCTAGTCGATTGCTACATTTGAATTTATTATTATGATTTATGATACTTTGTGTGGTGTTTAGATTATTTGATTATATAATGGTTTTTCCTTAATAATATATATGTTGATGTGGTGATTCTATGATATTAGTTGATTTCAGTAATATATTTTGATGCAATAGTTTAGTAAATTATGTAATGATATGATTAGTTAGTTTAGAAATGTTATTTCTTATTTGATATTGTAATTGTTAGAATAGCTTGGTGAGAGGACAGTGTAGCACCACTCATTTGCGAGTGCCCTGCTATGCAACAATTCCTTCTCACAATGTAATGCTCTGATTATATATATATATATGAACATGTACACGATCTTGTTTGGATGCAGGGATTGCAGGTACAAAGTCTCGATTCCACCTACTTCGGGAGGACAAGGCGAGCATCAAATTACCCAATGGTATGATGTTGAAATAGAGATGACAAGGAAGTCACCCTATCCCATGTTGCCAAATCATCCTAATTGAATGGTATTGTGTGTCCTTGTGTTTGTCATTTCTATAATTCATTACTGTGGTTTGTGTGAGTGTCTTGTTCGTATGTATTTTACGTTTGCATTTTATACGTTGCGATTTATTTAATTAAATGGTGGTAATAAATGTTTATTACAGTGTTAGATTAATTTGTATTAAAATATTTAAAAGTTTTATTTTAAAATTCATGTGTTTTATTTTAGAATTAATTAAATATTTAAGATTTGTATTTTGTTAGTTTAATTAAAATTGATTGTTGAGGATAATTATAAAATAAATTAATAAAATAAAGTGACTTATGTGCATTGCAAGTAAAGCTTATAAAATCAGAATTAAAACAAAAAGTTTTTTTTTAATCAGTAAAAGGTTATTTTTTTTATTATAAGAGAAAATTTACATAAAATCTTTTTAATACAATATATATCCACCACAAGCTTTGTCCAAAAAGATTTGCAGCATCCAATTAAACTCCCCATGAGCACCATTATGCCTATGTTTTCGCTTGAATCCTAGAGCAAATTTTTGAAATAATACATAAAAGAAACTATCCCTTTCCCCTGGTTCCATCCATTGCTATGCTTTCTCTGAATTTTTGTGGCCCACAAAAAGCACCAAAATACCAGCACTGCTTACCAAAATGCCAACTCGTTTGACCTCAAATTCCTGTGGAGACCGGACATTATCGTGCTTTGTTCGCCATTCGCATCTTCCCGACTGCTTCAAAACCCTAACACCATTCACTTCAATTCATCAAAGATTCTCATTGGTAAGAATCTAAAAAACCCTGGTGTCACTTTCATCATCCCACGTTTATGATTAAATTCTCGTCACCCTGTTCCCTCCTCCTCATTCCACGCTTCTTTCGTGGGAACTAACTCAGCACCCTTACATTCACCAGTTGTTTGTCCTCATCTTGTCGATGCAGTTCTGTTTTCAACTTTTCCCATGCCATTAAAATTACTTGTTTATACTCCTCCCTATCAGTTCGTCTTCTCCATCTAAAAAAATGGAATCAACCCTTCTTCAGTGGCCTCGTCCATGTCTTCTATGCCTTCTGACACATCAAAACCCACACCCGGCACCGCCCATTCCATGAATGACTCCATTTTTCCTAACAGCGCTTCATCGAAAAGTGTCAACATTACCCACTTTGTTTCATTGGCCTCCTCCCCCAACTCCATCGCCCACGCAAACACCATTGATGCTATGTCGGCATTTAGGTGTCCCCTGTGTGTTTCCTCCATGAAGTGCGGTCCTAAAACCTCCACCACTACTTCCACCACCACATTTTGATTTACTTTTAACACCTGTTTCATATGTTGCACTGTTGGGGACCCAAAAAAACATTTCTATTGCAGATTTGTAGAGAAACCCCACATCACCTCCATCTATTAGAAGCTCATGTTCTTCAACTTCTCTTAAGGTTTTGGAATTTGTAATGCCCAAAATTTTACACTAGAAAAACCTAACATTTTTTTTTTTAAAAATTCACAATCACTCATTAGAAAGCTTTACCATACACCACATTAAATAAACTATACACATCGGATGGCGATGCACATGCAACATCATTAGTGACATGTTCCCTGAGAGGGGGGTGGAAGAGTACTAAGACAAGCGTGAGGATTCCATCGTGCACAACCATTATCAGTGAAAGACAACTCTATTGACTAAGCTATGTATGGTTATACATTTACCATTTGGAATATCTATCTATAATAGGATTAAGATTGCCTTTGAAAATACACACTAGTGCTATCCAAATAGGATCACGCTATGATAGACTTTCCTTAGTACAAAGTAGCTATCAACAACCCTAATGCTAATGGATTATCCTTCATTCTTAATAGCAAATGTATTAAATTTATTTATTTATTATTTATTTACCTATATATAATGTGTATATTATAGATATTTATTTATTTTTATTTCTTTATTAACCTTATTATTTTTAGTTTTATACACACATTATTATAAAAATAATTAATACTACATTTAATCTTAATAATATGTATTTATCTATATTTAATTTATTTCCCCATAAAATTCAATCAAAAGAATAAAAATAAATAAATAACTTACTTCCCTTCTTTCTTTCTGTCTTTTCTTTTTTTTTTTCTAATAAGAGAAAGAGTACTATTAATAACCATTATTGTTTTTCCTTCTTTCCATTTTAAATGAATATACTAACCCTCTAAAAATAAGGGGAGTGGGAAACATCCTATTCTTTAAAATAAATGTTAAGAGCAACATTGAATAAGATGATTAAATTTAAGTTAGACTTCTATAAGGGAAACGTGGAAACTCCTAAAACCTCCTTTATTGGTGGGTTTAGTTTAGAATGACTTCTTAAGATTTTTTTCCATGGGATGCATTCTCTATTAATTTTATTCAATGGCATTTTGAAGTGAGTGGCATTGAATTCACCCTACACTTTCTTTTTATTCCTTCTTTTCTCCTCCATTTTGACATAGTGAAGGATGTGTTTTATTAAAAACTATAATATGAATAAACATGAGACATAACGTACCATTCCCATAGAACATTAAGTATGATGAGAAAGGCAATGTGCTTAAGATATCAGTCTTGGAGTAAATCATATATATATTTGAACCGTTTTAACTGCGTTACACCCTCCAAAGTTTTTGCTATATATATATTTTTTTGCCATAACGTTGACGTTATCAGCAATTATTCATAGATTAAAGACATATGTAGAATCCAAGATAAAATGCCACACAACATTAGAATTAATTTTGTCAGCAATTTCTAAACGGTTAGAGGCTTATGGTTAAATACAAATTTCATCTAATCGATTTAACTATGCCAAAATTTTCTAACATTCAAGCCTATCTATTAACCTTATAGTTGTCTGCAACTCGGCCATAATGGACGCAGATATTGACGAAGACATGATTGCTAATTTAATTTATTTCTATTTTTTTTCTTTGTATTAAGGGGAGCGTATTAACCCAGATATGTACCTATATTTGACTCCACATACTACTATACTAACTGGAACGCCACTGATGATAGAGTTCTAACCTTATTTGGCTACATACGTAAACTATAATTACCTTCCCAAGCAAGTTCTTCCACATACATTTATTAATTTTGTCCAAGACAGGCCTAGGCAACTGATTGCTGATTCATGGCTACATGGAAGTACACATAGACTAGATATCTATAGTTGACTGTTTGTGCAGAAACCCAGATTAATAAATAATAGCAATGTTATTCTTTGCGTACTCCTATTCTTTTACTCTACAAAATTAATGGCACCATAACTTATTTAATACTAAATACTTGATCTCTTACGCTAGAAACTGCACCATTTTTCTTACACCTATGAATTTTGTCATCCACGAATCAACAAGAAGACATCTTGGAGAGGACTAGTTGATCATTGTCTTGGGCGATAAGGCAGCCAGCATATCTTTGCAATTCCTCTCAATCCCTATCGCAACCAACCATGAGGACAGCCAGATTAATTATTTACTGACATACTGAGGAGAGATATGGCTCCTAATAAATCACCGCCGAACAACTTAACTACTGGATCAGATTCCAAATTTTAAACCAACCACTGATCTGACCTTTAGTTATCATATCGCTGAAACCCACTACATCTATTTGGACTTGAGTTCAAAAAAATGACTCTTCTAAAACCTTACTTATTTTGCATCTACTTTTTTAATTTATTTATTTTTTTAGCATGTACGGTGCCTAGGAGTGGCATCATGTGGTAAGTAAATGAAGATATCATAAATTTAGATTTGACGTTGTACGAAACATGTTAAAGGGAAGCGCAAACGACATGGGGAAGATCAACGACATTCATTGCAAGCAGGCAGCTTCCACCACCAATTCATGAATTAATTTACAACCTTTGGGATGGCTCCTTAGGTAGTAGGTAGACCTCGATAGTTTGACATTTAACCAATCACTTGTCCATTTTGAATTCCCATTTTAGGCACCCTAAAACTATATGCTCCTCCTCCACAAGAACACAACTCTTAGCCCTAGGTTTCCTTTCCAAGAAGCACCTTAAAGAAGAGAAACAGATTGTGAGAGTTATGCTTGCTCAAGATGAATCCAACCATGACCATGGTTTAGTGCACTTTATTTTGTGAGCTTGAAATTCTTAGATGTAACTTACTACTGCAGCTATTCCCCATTCCAGTGTGGTCAAATTATATATATATATATATATATATATATATATATATATATATACGTTTCCTTTGCAGCTGTCGACATTGAGCAGTTTGAGGGTCATTAAAAAAAATTCTTGAATAAAATATGGTTTCAGGCAGAGCTTGTGAACCTTTTTACATAATCGTTTTGATCTGTGTCATGCCAAAATGGTTGAGGGTCTCATTTTGTTTGACTATTAAGCCATGTATTCATGGTTAATAAATGTTATATAACCTACCTTTGTGCATGTTTTCTGACCAATAGGGGGAAATGGTAGAGGACAAACCTAAAATGGGTTTTTGCTTCAGGATTAACGAGAGAGACCACCAAGACTGTTATTTTTTGTTCATATGAGCAAGAAGCATGCGTAGGTAGAGAAATAGATTGGAGTATAAATCTACTCTATAGTTTTGAAGCTATGCATATACCTTATTTTAGGTGGTCATTTCCCTACTACAATCACGTTAAAGAGAAATATATTTCATACCAGGTTGAAATAGTAGAACGTAGTAGACATAGGATTTATTTATTATTTTGCAAGGGAGTGCATATAAACATAATTGTATTAGAAGTGTAACTTATAGTTGATCAGAAGTAAATACATTTCTCTCATGTTGTAGAACATATTGGATTTTACTAACATGGAAAGATAATTATTACAATCTTATATAGTCTATAAACTAATCTCTTAATATTAAATTGGAGCCTACTATGATCGAGATACCAGCAGCTCTTAAATAAATAAAAATATGGTACATCATAAAAGTGATGTTAGATTTAGGAATGTGGCTACAGAAGCAACCCACAAGGCATGCAGGGCCGAATGAATACCTGCAAATCCATAATCCATAGGAATTTAATGCATTTCTATAACTGTACTAGTTTGAAGTAATGGTTTCGTATGGTTCCCTCTTTGCTTTCAAGCTAACCATACATAATTGAATTCATATTTTGTTTCCACAAGATATAAACCAGTATTTTGTTTCTCCAACAAAAAAAAAAACTCTATACAACAGAAATAGTCTCAAAGAGTGTTGAAATAACAAAATACACACTCTTCTTACAACTTTACAACCATACTATTGTCACCACATGTATGTCTAATACATTATGTTTGTACAACCCCTTAGATTACTTCCTCTCTTTGCAGCAAAATACAAATGAAATATCTAAGATTTCAATATTACTACCAATGTTTAAGAATACAATAATAATACACAATTGAGTAAGGGCTTTCTCTCCTCCCTACCATAATGGCGTCATGGAGCCTTGTGGGCTCTAGCCATACCGCCAAGCAAGGAATTATTTTAGCTCCACAATGATAAATGGAGTCATTTCTCTCTTTTTTTTTTCTTTCAAAGGAATAAAACTAACACAACACAACTTCATGCATCTAGGTTCACTACCTTGCATTTTCAAACATAATCCATACAAATAGGTCACCTCCTTACAACCAATAAACCAACAAAAGCGAAAATAGAAATAGGAAGAACTTATCTTCTCTTTTAGATGAAAGGATTGAAATCTTATATCCATCTTCCCTCTCCAAGCCTAGACATCCTCATCATTCTCTTCAAGAGGTGGACTCCTCTCCTCTTCTCATTCTTTCTACCATCTTCATTCAATTTCTCCAAGGGGAGAAGTGGGCAATTCCCAAATCTTCCATCTTCTTGAGGTATATAGGAATCTTCCAAACCTACACTCTTTCCCACAAGTGCTCACACATGTGTGAGTCTTGTGCCAATTCCAAGAACTTTTGGGGAGTGGGTTGAGAGTTACAAGTCACACTTCCCAAGCCCCAACACTTTTTGAATTCGTCACATTCATGAATGTGGACTTTTGAGGGGTCTTTTCACACTCCAAGGACAAGTCACATGTCAAAAAGGCTCCAACCCCATAGGTATAGGTCCTAGGGGTCTATTCTTGTTCAAAAACCAAGGAAATTGACTCAATAATCCCTTTTTAAAACCCACAAAAGAATCCATACGAATTTTGATCCTGACCAAGGGTTCCAATCCCCAACCAAACTCACATCACATGTCCTACAATTGGATTCTACTCAAACATAATCACCCAATCAAAAATATAACCTCAAACCCTTCTAAGTCAAATAGGGCTACACTTAGAACTTCCCAAATATGTATTTGATTTGATTCCAATATTTATCCATCCTCCTATTTGCATATTTGATTCCTTAGCCCTCCAATACATTTACTCTACTTGCTTTTAGGTCTCAGATGGAGATAAATTTATATCCTCAACAAGAAGTCTTTTGATTTGCACTTGATGGTTATCCCTTCTCATGCTAGCACCGTTATCTTCTCGACCTTTAATGTTAATCCCACATCGACTCATTTAATTTTCTACACAACATAATCAAGCACAGTTAGACATATTAATAAACAACATTAATTGTAAATAGAATCTTTGTAACTTTAATCATGAATCGTTTACATAGCTAATTACGCTTCCAATGTAACATGACACAACAATTATCTTATCTCAGATTCATCTTATAAGTTCGAATCTCATACAATAATTCGCATGCACATACATCTTCATTGGTAAAATAACAGTGATATAACATAACGTAAAACTATAAGGTTACTGTTAGACAATTCATATCGCTTGCAATATATCTATCCATCTATTTAGGAGGAATATATAACACTTTAAGATTGTATTAGTCACATGCAAAAATAGGCCTTACATAATTATGTTAATAACTTTTCATTTTTTCACTAATTTAAACCTGGACACCTTTTGCTTCATTCTATTGTACTTCCGTCTAGCTTCATTAAGAACCATGAATTTCATTAATTCAAGCTTCATACTGCTTAATGGATTTTTTGAATTTTAACATTGCACCAACAATTTCCCACATGCCAACTAGCTCACCACCGTCCTTCACCTACGGGCCTCCCCTTCCATCGTCCTCCCTTCCTTTAGAAGGACATCCACTTGTGGAACGACATTAATTTATCCCTTTCCGAAAGTTAGCAATTCCCTATACAAAACCCATGCTTTCAAAATCCACCATCATGCTCTTCTGTTATATTAAAATGTCAATACACCAGAAACATCTTTGTCCACCTCCACCACTACCTTCATAAAGCCGAACCATAAATGCATTAAAAAATGCCACCCCTTAAATCCTCTATGGCCAATTTTTCAATCTCTTTGAAAGAAACGGCCCACTTGGATAAAATATCCACCTCCCTATTCCCATCTCTCTTTGTGTGACTAACCACAAAGTCTTCAAAAGACTCTAAATCTTTTGAAATAGATTTGACAAAATTCTGAAGATGCCAAGCCTTCGTCTCCCCGAATTTGATTGCCTGTATAATTATTAAGGAGTCCCCTTCTAAGTGCAGCTTCCCAACACCAAACTATTTTGCTAACTTTACCGCTAATAAAGTTGCTTTAGCTTCCGCCAAATTATTAGTTCTATCTTCTAACCTTTTTGCTGCTAGATCAATTGTGTTTCCTAGATGATCTCTTAGGATCACTCCAGCACCAGACGGGCCAGGGTTACCTTTGGCTGCCCCGTCGAAATTAGCTTTAACTCAATCTTTCGCAGGTTTTTCCCATAGCACCTTCATATTAGATTCACTGCAAGATTTAACCTTCACATATCCTGGCTAGGATTTGATCCAAATACCAGGCCACTCCTTTTGTATTATCCTTTCTTCCAAGGAGAAAGGATTGCGTAGATGTTGTGGTTGGGAGACTGCACTGCTCACAACTTCTTCAATACTATACTCAATTTGCCATAGTAATCCTTTAATAGATTCACTTTTATCCATGAAGATTCTCCTATTTCTTTCTTTCCAAAGCTCCCAGATCACCAACGAGGGCGACACAACCCAAATACTAGACAAAAAGGAACCTTTCACCATTCTTGGCTAGCTTTCAAAAACCTCTCTCACAGTCCTTTGCATCAGAATTTTCCATCCCAACTTTTGTCGCATGAAATCCCAACACCTTATAGCCATCTCACACTGTATAAGCAAATGATCAACTGATTCTTCATCCTTGTCACATAAAACACATTTCGAGGGGCTAGCAAAACCCAAACGTTTCTGCCTATCACCAGTCAGAATTCTACCCTTGACAGCTAGCCAAGTGAAGGTTCCTGCTTTTGGAAGAACATGCTTGTTCCAACATAAATATTTTGCACAAAATGTCTCCCTCTCCAAGGAGTCCAAGAGTTGATATCCTATTTTAACCGAATAACAACCATTGGAGGAACCACACCAAACAAGCTTGTCTTCATTCTCTGAGATGTAAACTTTCCTTTCCTAAAACAATCTCTTCATATGCTGAATTTGATAAACTAAAAGCTCCTCCCCCAAAACATCTTTCCACACCCATTCATTTCCTAGCGGTCCCTGCTTTAACATCATGTAGTCATGAACCTTAGTTCCCCATTTTTGAGAAAAATACAGTTTTAGAGCCACTATATCAGGCTCTTCACCAATGTTTGGCAAACCATCCCATGAGTCCTCCCAAAATTTAGCCTTCATACCATTGCCAATTTTCCATGAGAGATGGTTTAGAATCACAGGTCTACATGACACAATAAAATTCTAGATCACAGATCATTTTGGAGGATTGCGAATTGTGAAAATCTTTGCTCCTCATCTGAATCAAGATACGTGGCCTTTAAAATTTTAACCCACAACAACTCAGGATTAGCATAGAAATTGCACACTAATTTCGCTCCTAGAGCTTTGTTTAACAATTGCCAATTCCTCATACCAGCCCCACCTCTATCCTTAGCCCTACAAATCTTATCCCAAGCAAGCAGTAGGATTTTATTTTCATCACTAGCCCCATTCTAGAAAATTTTCCTCATACGCTGACCTATAGAATTTAAAACTTTCTTTAGGATTTTTAGACACATCATAGAATATATAGGAATTGCAAAAATCACCGATTTAAGCATTAAAATCCTTCCCACAGAGGTAAGCCATTTACTCTTCCACCCATCCATCTGATTCATACACAAATCCACAAGGTCTTTCCATATGATAGTTTTATTCACCCCTCCAAATAGAGGTATACCTAAATATTTACTTGGGAGAGTGTTGACCTTCATTGCAAGAATCCAGCTAATATCCAGTTGTCGTTGGATTGGGGTATTAAAAAAGAAAATTTCAGATTTGCGCCAATTAATACATTGGCCTAAAGCCAATCCATACTTATCTAAAGAGCTTTTCATCACCTAAGCCTCTCTTAATGATGCATCCCCCATCAGAAAGGTATCATCAGCAAACTGTAAATGTGATATAGCTTCAACACCCTCCGCCACTTTAATGCCTTTCCAAAGGCCTTCACTACATTTTTGAGAAATTAACCTTCCCAAAACCTCAGCTAGAATAATAAAGAGAAAAGGTGACATAGGATCACCTTGCCTGATACCCTTATGAGAGCCAAATAAACCTTGAGGATTTGTGTTTACC
This sequence comes from Sequoia sempervirens, assembly GCA_007258455.2. Classification (NCBI taxonomy): domain Eukaryota; kingdom Viridiplantae; phylum Streptophyta; class Pinopsida; order Cupressales; family Cupressaceae; genus Sequoia; species Sequoia sempervirens. The sequence goes on from VDFB02274647.1 coordinate 190,717, forward strand.
AACATAGAAAAATGCAGTGAACTGATGCAGTTTTCCACCCAAGCCTGCCATTCCAACCCGAAACCAAATTTCTCAAGCACTTTTAGCAAAAATTTCCTATCAACCTCATCATAAGCTCTTCTTATATCCAACTTAACCATCATTTTCTCAATTTTTGCCATCCGAAGTAAATGTATGACTTCATGTGCCACAATAATTCCTTCAAAGATTGACCGGTTTGGAGAGAAACCACTCTGTTCTACAGAAATTACTAACTTCAACACCTTTTTCAGCCTATTAGCAATGACTTTTGCAATGACTTTATAAATCGTATTACATAAAGAGATAGGTCGGAAGTCATCAAAAGTGTTAACCACAGACCTTTTTAGGATTAGAGCTATAAAGGTGTTATTTAGCTCCTTAAGAACTAGACCATTTCTCCTGGATTCTTTGACCACCTCCTTAATATCCTTTGCAAAAATGTCCCAGAACTTTTGATAGAAGATTAAAACAAAAAGTATTGATAAATGGAAAAATAAATAAATAAAGGAATAGAAAAGATAAAAGGATGAATGAGAATTAAGTGTTGGCTGAAAAGCTTGAATTAAAATAGAAAATTTCTTTTAAGTGGATTTTTAGAGCTTTTGAAAAGAAGAGTAATATCTTTTATTTAATTGCAAAATTTGTGAGTTTTTCATTCACAGGAAGATTTGGACAGAAGTTGCAAAATAATAATTTCTTTCTGAATTAGTGATCTTCTAAAGTTTTTTGGCAAGTTATTGGGGAAATTGGTTTCATTTTACTTTCATTATTCCGAAGAGGAGATTCTTAAGAAGGAACGAGAGCTCTTCGAAGACGCTGTCGGGATCAAGCGAAGCTTGATTGAAAATTTCAACAGTGTAGGACTCCAGGTTCCAATATCTTGTCCTTAAATTTTCTGTTTCAAAGAAAAATAAAAATAGTTAAAAATTATTTCTATGAGAAAAGAAAACTTTTGAGATTTATGAGTAGTGAATAGAAAATTAATGGAAGAGATTAAACTAATTTTGTGAAAGTTTATTGTTTGTTTTCAATTTGTCAAAAAAAATTACATCTTCTGGGAATGTCCAAATTTATCTATGTTTGATATGAAAAGAAAATTATTTTTCCTTTTGAGACTAATGTGTTTTGAAATTATACCCTCTTATTTAGATATATTCAAATATATATATTTATATATATACACCTCCGGATATGTCTGTATATATATTTATATATATAATTTATATACATTTATATATACATTCAACCAATTTTCTCTTCTAGGTCAATCTGATTAAGTATATATACATATATATATATAGATATATGTATATATTCATATTAAAAATATATATACAGATCCAGTGATTTTTTTTTATATATTTTCATTGATATTGAAAACTGGGTTTTCGTTTATGTTTATTTGGCTGAATCGTACGACGTCTGTAATTGTGATGGTAATTCTTTAAAAAAAAAACTATCTGAATTATATTTTAATTGGGTAGGAGGGGGGTCGACAATGTCGTACCCTCCCCCACACCTAAGGGAGGCCGATGGCACAGTAGTTCACATGGACTGCTGCATACAGCAGTCCCCATACAGACTTTTCCACTTGCTTTATTTTTGGGTATTGAAAATTTTAAATATATATATATATATATATATTATTATTTTTTAGAATTTTATTGTATTATTTTATATATATATATATATTAATATATATAAATATATTATTATTTTTTAGAATTTTATTGTATTATTTTATATATATAGGTGTATATATATAGATGTGTGTGTGTGTATATATATTTGTGTGTATATATATATCTGTATATGTATGTTGTGTATATATGATGTGCTTCGTATAATGTTTAAATTATGAAATTAAGTTTCATGGATTAATTAAAAGAAAGCTATTTATTAGTCGTGTTAAATCTTTATGGAACTTTGTATCGAGTTGTATTATAAAAACAAAATGGAGATTGTAAATACAATTAAATTGGATGTTTATTTGGGATTGTGATAGGATTGTGCGAAAATTGAAATGGTATCTTGAGTCATGAGATCACGATTTTTGTTTAATTTACATTCTATTATTGTTTTGGCTTTTATATAGATGTGGGAACCCTTTTATAAATTGTGAAACTTTGTTCCAGAGGCATGATTTAATCATTGATTGTTATCCTCGTTTGCTTGTACTCTTGAGGTTGAAATTTATTAGTGCTATTATGTTTTGGAAGGGTCGTACATGATTTCTGAGATTTTGGTTATGAGTTATCGCGAGATGGGTAATGCCTCGCATGCCCTTGTTTTGAGTTATATGCTTTATTCGTTATGGTACAACCCTTGCCTTGTTGAGTTTGTTATTGTTCGAGGTTTTAGGGAGAGTGGCTCTTCATGGGGGTCAGCTCCTCGGAAGGAGGAAGAGCTCAGGATAACCCACGTAAGAGTAGTGTAACAAGTGAAAACCTAATAATAGAACTTAGGGGGATGGGTAGTAAAACACACAAGATAATAATATTGGATACCTCGTCTATGCATTAGGGCTATCACAGACTAATGATAGACCGAGAAGGTCGTGGTTGGCAAAGTCGTAACCTCATCCTTATGAGAGGTTGACAGCTCAGCATGAGCTACCCTATGGTGTTGGTGCCTCAAGTAGGAGGAAGGGCTAGGATATCCATAGATGGGGGCGAGCACCTCAATTTGGAGGAAGGGCCAGGATAACCCATGTAGGCTATGCGATGACACTCTCCACTAGACACCCTTATGTCTTGTTTCTTGTTGGCCTCTGGAATTGTATTCTATTTTTTGTTTTAGATTCTTTTGGAAATGATTTATGATTGTTCTTTAGGTTACTTAGTTAATGGTTATTGCCTTGGTTAATTGTGATGATTTTTATTGCTTTATGTTATGTAGTCTCTCGTATGTTGTTGTTTATGTCATTGTAATCCTTGATGTTGTATTTGAGTTATAGTACTATGTTCCTCTATTGGAGTCAATTTTGGCATTCATGGTCGTGATTACTTCCTTTTCACCTCTGAGCACGGGGGGTGGGTTATCTATAACCCACATGGTCGGGTGGAATGTGCTCTGCACCCATTGGGTTCCCCATCAATGTTCTTCTTCACAGCATTTTTCAGTTGGAGCTTGTATCAGTTGTTCACTTTGTACTTCATTCATTATTTTTACTATTCATATATCCCACATGTATGGGAGATTTATTGTAATTCATTTGTCATGATCATGTAATGTAATATTTAAATGATGATGTAATATTTAGGAACCTTTGTAAACATTATTGTATGAGATTCATTATGATTGTAAGATATGATGTAATAATACTTTTATTTATGGTTATTGGATGTACTTCTATAAATGGTTATTGTAATGTTATGATGAATGTAAATCTTAATAAGTTATTTGGTTTCATCTTTTATCTTTCTTTATGAGTTGATATGCGATGTGACCTCGCGTACCCCAAAGAACTAGGTGTGATAAAGTAATGTGCAATGTGAATATGTATTTAATTTCTAGTTGCATGTTTACTTTGTGTTATTTAAAAAAAAAAATGGTTGCAATGTTTGTTCTCTAGGGTTTGCACGACAGGCGTTACACCTCTACTTATTTTTTCCCTGAAATTTAAGTACTGCTACATTGAAATTTCAAATTTTCACCAAATAGATTTTATTTATTTTTAAATAAACCTAGTAGTTTAGAAACTACATTCAATTTTCTACATATTATATTCTTACATATTTTTGAAATAATATAAATAACTTATTCAATTTTTTACGTCAAGTTGCCTAACACTGATTTTTCTGAATTTTTTGCCACTTAAGGGCCTGTTTTTTCCATGATGATCCTACACATACCCAAACCCTTGATGAAAAATGAGTGAACACATTAGATAACTTATGAATATATCAAAGATAATTAAGAAAGATATATAATAAATGAATCATCTAATGATACTTTTAGATTAGAGATTTGGTCCTTTGTGCAAATCCAAATAATCCAAATGATAAAAATGAGATGAGAGGAAAGTTGGTCTAATTGGATTGGTTTGTTTGACATTACTTTTTGATCCACCACCAATGCATCTAACCTTTCCACTCTTGATGAAAAACTAATGAAGGATTTTCTTAATTGTTTCGTGCTCTTGAGATGATATTATATTAACTACCATTTAGGGGGGGGAATTATCCTTTTTTATACCTCTATTATTTTATGAGCTTTATTATATTATTACACTCATCTAAGGGTATCTATCTATACATGTGCTTTGATAATCACAATCTTACATATTACTTCTTTATACTTTTATGTTTACCTATGGATGTTATTACATTTTGATTATGAGCCTATATTGATAAGTCATTTTAATTACATTGGGGGCATTTTTTCTTTCCTTTTTATGATTGATTTATCATGCCATATCTTTACATATGAGGGGCACATCATAACTTCACCCTTTTAAAAAAAATTGCACCCTATCATATCATCTTACCAATATAGACCCATTCATTGATAAATATTTTACATTTAAACTTATATTGTTACATTCACATGATTCATTCACATCCTAAGTAGCCACCTTATCACATTGAAGGCATTATGTCTTCCCCTTATATATTGTGCCTTCATAGACATGTCTTTATATTATGGACCACCACACTTCCTATTTATATTTTGATACAAGGTGGAAGCATAAAGGCATGTCACACTTTTTGGTCTAAATGGGCACTCAAATTAACACTTTTAGACAAATGTTTACATTTTGTCACTTACAACAAGCAAATAACTAAGAATTTTGAGATGATGTAAATGAGTAATTTTTAAGTTTTTGTGTACATATTTTAAATATGTATTTTTAAATTTTTAAAAATAATTCATTTTATTTTTTTAAACATTTGTTAATAATTTATTTATTGTACTTTATAGTAGTTTAATGAGTAATATTTTCCCATATCTCATAACTTGAATTATGAATAAAATTAATTCATAATTTCTTAAACATATATATTATTAACAAAAATACTAGGGAATGCATCTTTTTTACTACCTACATATTTTATATTATTAATATTTTAATTTAGATAATCATATTTTAGACATATATTTCCATGCAACATAATCTTTTGTATATAACCAAAAAAAAATTCAAACAAGGACATTAGATGGGTGTATTTTTTGATTTTTTTCTGCATTCTTCTATTTTTTTGTGTCAAACATAAACCTTTATTTTTGGGAAAAAACCTATGTTCACTAGAAAATAGAAAATAAATATGATAATTAAATAAAAATATTATAGTTAATTTGTTTTAGAAAGTTTACAATGAGGGATATGATTGTACAAATTCTTTTCTCATGATGACTCTATTCAAATGATTGTAAAATATTGTCTTGAATCAACATTTTTATCAAAAATAAGGTGGCCGAAAGTTGAAGGAACACATAAAGGCTTCTAATGGAGGATATAATTCTAAGGCCCTTTTTCATATATATTTTGATTTGAAAAATTACAATTATTAATAAGCACCTTTAGTCAAACCCCCTCGATGTTTATTCAAACTCCATTTACATGTGACAAGTACTTTATCTTGAAATACCTTTAAATGAAGGGATTTCATAAAAGGGAAACCTTCATTTGAAGGTGTTCAATGATTTTTTATTTTTTTGTGAAATTTTCCACAAGGACACACCTTTAATCTTCCACCCTAAGACTTCATTCCTTTGTTATGAATTCATGACTTTTGTTCTAACTTTATGCCCTTTTTCCAATTCCAAGTCATAGTTCCTTATGTATTATCATGGGTGTTCCTATCCATTGAGTGCTAAATTACCATTATTTTCCCATGTTATTCCTTACTACTATCTCTAGCCCATATTCTTACCATGCTTATCTTCTAAGGTATTTATATGATTGTTATACATGCATATTTTTCTAGTCATTGATATAAATGCCTATATGATTGCATTCCTACATGTACTTATATTCTATTTACTTTTCATGTATTGTTTTTCCTCTCTCCTATAATTCCTTATATCTTTTGGATGAAACTAATTGTAGGTGAGCATATCTTGCCACCAACACTCACATGCTTAACATTTGTAAATAGTTATAGGTGCTTACAAAGACTTCTTTATTTCATATGGAGAGTATATATACAAGTTAAAATTACATATGTTGTAGGGTCCATTACTATATATGGACCCCTAATGTTATCTTTAATGTTTAAATGTTTACTTTACATGCATGTTTGTTAGTGCTACATACGTTGAGATCACTTCATCATTCTATAATTCACATACATTTCAAAATGGGGGAAAATTATAATGGTGAAATCACATACTCATTCCATTTTCCATTTAATTTTGGGCATATTTTGAGGTGAGTGCCTTGATACATAGACATATTGATAAATTCCATACTTTTATACAAAATTGGGTCCCTTGCCCTATGTTGCTTACTTATCCATTAAACGCTTTTTGATACACTTACCCCTTTATCCAATCCATAGTTCATACATTCTTATACATTCACCCCATTTATTTATTTATTTATTATAGCTATGCACACACATATTTCCATACACATGTTATCTATTGATATTTGGCCCTTTCATGTTCTAGGACTAGTTCAAGGTCATGGTGGAATACTTATAGTTGTAGAATCCTCCTTCCAAAATTAAAATAAATATATTAAATATTCTTCCTTCTTAAAGCCAATAAAATACAAATTTTCATCATATGTTGCCATACCCCTATATTTAAAAATATTGAGTGCATTCTTTTTAATCATCAAACATTTGTAAACATTATAAATATTACCATTCATATTTACACACTCTAATTGGTGCACTAAAAGGAACCTAGTTTTCTAAAAATATTCTAGGAGTATCTGCATAACTAAATAATTATGTTTTTGATAATTTGTATGTACATTTATATGAGTTGACCTAGGAGAACATGTCCCTTTGTGACATACCAATAACCCTAATAAGGTATTCATAAATATGATCAACCTCAAACATCAAAAGATAGAGAATGAATGAAGGTGATTAAATTAAAGCAAAGAACAAGAGTATGTAGATTATGTAGTACAAGTGCATGGGTGTAGAACAAATTTGTGATCATGAACTATTCTTAGATTACTAAAAAATTCCATACACATGAATCAACAATTTTTTTATTTTAAAACAAATTCTAAAATATGACCCACTATTTCACACCTCAAAATATAATAGACTCATATCCATCTAAATTTTCTTTTAAAAAAGTAAATTCAAAACTAAATACAAACATTTCTATTTACTATTTATACAGTTAATAACTATTATTAAGAGACGCATGCCCACATGCATACACAAACAACACATACCTTTCATTCAAAGTTAATGTTTGAAAACATTATTTTAAATATATAACAAGTGTCACGTAATGGGAGTACTTGCCTTTCTAGTTTTGTAATTAATTGTAATTGTAATCCTAAATGTAATTATAATTCTAATTCTAATAAATTTAGAATATTTTAATTAATTATAAAACTATATAATTATAATTATAATTTAATTTATATAATCATAATTGTAATAATAAAAATAATTGTAAACTTAAATTTTAATTATTTTTATTTTTAAAAATTATAAATAAATTGTAATTAATTTTAATCCTAATCTTAATTTTAATTATAATTAATTTTCATGTTAATTAAAATTATTTTTTCAAACATAACAAAAATAAAAAAAGTAAAATAAAATATAGATCTAATATTTATTTATTTTTTTGTCAAACATGCATATTAATTTAATATCTTAATATAATATAATCTAATATATTAATCATTAAACCTATCAAAAAATGGTGCAAGAGAACATAGACATACAAGCAATCAACACCAACCAAAAATATTGTTGGTTTTATTTTCGCAATTTTGGTTTAATTTGGTTTGGTTTTTTCTTGTTCCATTTAGTGCCTAAACCTCTTAAATTTGTACACTTTCACAAAATGATGATGATATGAAGAAAATGGATTTATTGAAATTCTTAGCGAAAGAATGGATGATCTTTTGTGATTGATTAACAAAACATCATATTTTTATCCCATAGTTCAAAATTTCAATCTTCTAACATTATTTCATTGAATTAGCCACTCTCATAGACAACAAAGAAAAATGAAGACCAAATAGAGATATATGACTTTTGATGGTTATCAAGAAGGGTGCAAGTCATTGGACAGGTGTAACAAACACAAAATGGGTGTAGCAAAGAAAACCCTTATGTCACGATGGGAATTTCACATTGAAAGTCACCTGTTGTGATTGCATCAACTTGGCAATGCATAAGGTAGCTCATGGAATAAATAGTTTCAGAGAAATAACTAATGTAGATTTAAAAGGTAGTACAAAATGTGTCAAAAAATTTATCAATTTGGAGGTTTAAAAGAAAGATCAAGAAAAATTTAGCATCAACCATCAAAAGAATGATTAAAAGGCCAATAAAGCCAAGATGGGATTAGAGAAAACAAAAAGACACTAAACTAAAGAGGTCGATGGGCTTGGGAAGACAAGAAGGAATTTCATTCTTTGTAGACAAATTTTTAAAAAAATCTAAAAAAAATAATGAAAGGAAGTGACGCAGGTTTGAGGTAGTACAAACAGTGAGTTGGAAGAGCTGCCTAGAGTGCCAGGAAAGTGTGAGCATTGAAGGGTGGAAGGAAGACCCCGTGGGAAGAAGGAACAACCAATAAGGAAATATGTAGTTGTGTGTAGAAGGGGGGAGGCAATAAGTGAAGAAAAAGTGGAAAGAGATGTGAGAAAATAGAGGACATGGGTTTGAGATGGAACCTGAAGTTTAGAAGTAGCACAAAGCTCCAAGTTGGGATAGAATAAGACGAGATTGAATATTGATTGTCAAAGAGGATCTACCAGAAGAGAGCTCGTGGAAGGGACAGTAAGAAGTTTTTGAATTGATGTGCAATTGAGACACACCATAGTGGAAGATGGAGTGCATAAGAGAGGGCAATGTGAAGTCCTATAGTTGTAACTTGTTATCAAACTTGCAATGCAAAAACTCTATCATTTATATTGTGTGAGCTGAAATAAAGAACATAAACAAGCTGTGATTTTTTTTAAAAGTTTTTTATAGTTGAGCAATTGAATTATGGTAGGAGGATTGTTTCTCTACATCAAATTAGTATCAGAGCAAGTGATTTTGGGTGTGAAGAGTATCCACTAGGATTTGTGGGAGTGAGTAATGGTAGTGCAAAGCCCAAAAGAATGGTTGTGGGTGTGTGTGGAAACCCAAACAATTGAGAGTCGAAATCGTTGATTGGAAGAGATGTCACCCTGAAGAGGAAGACCTAGATTAGAGGCAGTATTGGAAAGATTGAGATATGATATTAGAAGGTATCAGAAACCAAGGGGAATTAGGTGTTGGTAATAAAAGAGGGAGAGAAAGAGAACATGAGAATGAGGAAGAAATCAAAGGTGAAGAACATGAAAGAGAAGAAGAAGAGGAAGAACAACTAGTGGATGTCGAACAAGAAATATTTTTGAGAGCTCTTTTGAGAATAACGAAGAGCAATAAGATGGATTTTTCAAAAAAAATTGGAACATTTTAAACCTAGATGAGCTAATCAATTGGATTGGAGAGCTGGAGGAGTACTTTGAAATGGAGGACATTAAAGACCCACAACAAGTGAAGATAACTCAAATGAAATTGAAAGGGCATGTTGCATTATGGTGGAAAGGGCTGGAAAAAGAACAAGAAATGGATGGAGATCCCTAAATAATGAGGTGGAACTAGATGGTTATGAGATTGAAGAAGAAATTCATACCTAGAGATTATGAAATGGAGTTGTTCAAGAAGTTGTAGAATCCAAAGCAAAAAGATATGAGTGTAAAATATTGCACGAAAGAATTTTACAAGTTGGCTATTCGATCTAGAAGGCATGAAATTAATAGGGAAAAGGGAGCCAGGTATGTGAATGGCTTGAGGTTTAACATACAAGATGAGATGATTATGCTGAAGATTACCACAATTGAAGAAGCATACTAGTATGTGTTGAAGGCAGAGGAGAAAATAATGAAGAGGTAAATAAACAATTCCAAAATTTAGGGAAGACTTGGAACTGAAAAGGGACAAGCGAGCAACAGTAAGGGAAGTAGATTGAGGAAGAATCCAATCCCAAAAAAACTAAATAAGTGGGCCAAAACACCAAAGAAAAGGAGGTACCAGCAAGAGGACTTGGTGGCAGTAGTAGAGGGCTTCCATTTAGATGTTATCAATGTGGAAAATTTTGTCATCGTGCTTTTGACTGTTCTCAAGTACATGAAGGAAGCAAGAATATTGTAACAAGAAACCACTTGGCACAAGACGATGAAGAACATGATGCATCACCACAAACTATATACCTAGAAGAAGGTGAATCTCTCATGATGAGGAGAGTGTTGGTGAACCTAGATACAGTGGAGGAGAAACCATCTCAAAGGAGTCTCTTGCAGATGTGTGTAAGTTTGGAGGTAAGTGTTGCAAGTTATAATTGATAGTGGTAGTACGAATAACTTAGTTTCAAAGGAAATTGTAGAAAAACTAAGTTTGAAAAGGATTAAGCATCCTAGTTCATACAAAGTTTATTGGTTGCAGAGGGAACATGAAATGACTATAAGGGAGCAATGTCTAGTCAATTTTTAGATTGGTTCATATAGAGAAGAGGTGTTGTGTGACATGATTCCTATGACTGCATGCCATGTGTTGTTGGGTAGGTGATAGGGAGTGGGGTTAGAGGAATCAATCACTGATTCCTGCTCTAGGACTTTCCTTGTAAGGCCTCCTTGGTGTTTTGCTTCACCAATCTAACCTATAGGTCCTTACTCATGACTTTGTGCCCCTGGTTTGTCTGACCAACCCCTCTTCTATCACAAACTCCAACCACCAAGTCCACCTTGGTTCATTGCCACAACTCTTCCATTGGCCCTTACTCTTCTTTAAAGACCAAATTCTCTCCACATTCAACTTGATAACTTGCAGAGGTGTAACACATTTAAAAAGCTTCAAGGGACTCTATCTAGGGTTCTTGTACCTCCTCAAGACTCCCTTTAACCATCGCCTCCACAAATCCCTTCCTAGGGGTTGAAAAGGCTACAAGCCTTGAGCCCCCAATTAGGCCTCTGAACAGAGACAAAATGCAATTTTATCCTAAACCCACCAAATGACCTAGGCTCTTTCCTTGGGAATGGTGGTTCTCATGTCCACACCTTGAATATTTTTAGGGTTTTAGAACAACACTGCCCGTACACTGCTCAAACACAAAAATGGACAAAAGGTAGGGTTTCTAAGCTTTCACAGGCTGATTCAAACTGTCAAAGATTTCTCCCTCCAAATGACTTATTAGAACCTCCTCCTGACCTCCAAGCATAGCTAATACCCTCAAGAAAATTCACAAGAAATAATTTCTCGAATATCTTAACTCCCCTGCAAGTTATAAGACTTTTACTCCAAGTTTTCCCTAACTGGACCCTGGCTGGCTCGCCTAGGGCAAGACATTACCTGCAACTCCTACACTACCAAAAACCCTACAAGCTACCATATTTACCCTAAGGGAGTCTAGACACTATTCCCAAAGGTCTGTACAATTTGTACAGTGGGAAGGTGCTCTAGGGCTCCATTATTTCAAAATTGCCTATTACAGGCCAAAAAAAGCAGAAAACAAACTATGTACAGATAAAAGATGAAATTGATTTACAAAACAAAAATATTGGTGCACTAAGCTTCCACAATGTCCACACTACATTCTACAAACAAAGCAACAGTTAATTTACTCCATTAAAGCTCAATATGTTAACAAAACTTAGAAAACTGTCTTTTGGAACGTTGTTCCCTCAATTTCTCAAAATGACACTTCAACAATAATGCATCCAACCCTATTCCATGGTCGAGGCATGCCTTAAATAGGCCTTCTAAACAATTTATCTACTTGGGTCGAGCCTTTGGATGACCTAATGATGCAATTTATAAAACCCATTGTGTTTTCAAACCTTTGACAAGGTTGGCAACCAAGACAAGTTAGAGCTTCAAAACCCATCCATGATTTCCACCTCCCAATCCATTGATCATAATAGATCAAGTTTTATTCAAAACAACAAAAACTAGCTAAATGGTCAACATGACCTCACACAACACAACAAAATTAGAACTTTAAACAAAACTTCAATAAACCTTGAACTTTCCCAAGTGCTCCTGCACCATTCTCCCCCTCTCAGCACAAACAACTAAGGAATTTTAGGAGAGATCAGAGACATATCAATGCCTTGCTTCTTAAAGTCTACTTCTTCTACCCAGGTAGCTTTAGATTCATGCTTGTTCTGCCATTTGACAAGATGCTCCATGTACACCTTGTGCCTTGTAGCCTTCTTCACTCTTGACTCCAAGATCTTCTCTACTTGTAGCTTGTATGGAGTTGGTAGTTTCATGTTGCTGACATCCTTGAATATCTCTCTGCTATTCTGATCCATGTCAGTGACGGTCCCCTTATACTTGATTAGATCAGCCACATTAAACACTGGAGAGATGCTTAGGTCTGTTGGTAATTCCACCTTGTAAGCATTATGTCCATACTTGGCCAATATCTTGCAGGGACCCACTCTCTTCATCTATAGCTTGGTTGACATTCCCTTCTACAACTTGGATTTGTTAAGGTGGAACATAACATAGTCCCCTACTTGAAATTGCACATCTTTCCTTGACATATCTACCTTCTCCTTCACTTTTTGTGTAGCCTCAATAACTGTCTTCTTGACTTGCTCCTAAATCTCCTTCATGGTTTGACTGAAGTCTTCTGCATGTCCACTCCTATTCTCCATAGATCCAAAGTCTCTGAGCTCACAAATGCCTCTTGGGTGCATTCCATACACAACCTCAAAAGGACTTTTCCCTATAGTTCTATTGACACTATCATTATAAGCATACTCAGCTTGAGAGATAACCATATCCCATGTTTGTCCATATTCCTTGGTTAGACACCTTAAAAGATTACCTAATACTCTGTTAACCACCTCTATTTGACCATCGGTCTAAGGATGGTAAGCTTATCCAAATGACAGATTTGTACCCAATCTGCTCCATAGAGTCTTCCAAAAGTGACTCATGAACTTCACATCTCTGTCAAATACAATGCTTAATGGTAATCCATGGATCCTTACAACTTCCTTGAAGAAAAGATGAGCTATGTAGCTTGCATCATAAGTAGTTTTGCAGGGAATAAAATGAATCATCTTGCTAAATTTGTCTACCACAACATAAACACTGTCAAAACCAGTCTTGGTCTTAGGAAGGCCTACCACAAAATCCATGCTCACACACTCCCATGGTCTGTTAGGAATGGGCAGGGGTTGATATAAACCATCATTGCTAGCTCCTCCCTTAGCTTTCATGCACACAACACAATGTTCCACATACCTTCTAACATCTCTTTCCAACTTAGGCCAGTAATAGAACCTTAGTACTAGATCTAAAGTCTTATTTATGCCAAAATGCCCACTAAGACTACCATTATGCTTTTCTTGAATTAGATTTTCCCTCATTGACCCTCTTGGAACACACAACTGATTATCCTTGAATAATAGTCCATTTTGTAATGTATACTCAGAATATTGGCTATGAAAATGATTCTCAAAATCAGAACATACCTTGTAAGCCTCTAAGAAGTCTTCATCTTCACCATAGAGGTCTTTGAAACTCTCTAATCCAATGCTCTTCAACTGTATTTCCTACACTACTAGCAATCTTCTGCTTAATGCATCTGCAACCTTGTTCATTTGTCCCTTCTTGTGCTTGATAGTGAATGTGAAGGCTTGGATGTATTCCATCCATTTCAAATGCCTATTACTTAACTTTTCTTGGGTGTTGATATAACTAAGTGCCTGATTATCAGTAAAAACCACAAACTCCTTGGGAAAAAGATAATGCCTCCACTTCCTAAGGGACTGCACTAAAGCATATAACTCTAGATCATAAGTAGAGTACTTTTGCTTGGCTTCATTGAGCTTTTCACTAAAGAATGCCACAGGCCTACCTTCTTGACTAAGTACTCCTCCTACTACCACTCCACTTGCATCACACTCAACTATGAACAACTTGTCAAAACTAGGCAATAATAGAATAGGTTGAGTTGCCAATTCTTGTTTTAGTTTCTCAAACCCTTTCTCAGCCTCTTGAGTCCACACAAACTTAGTTTTCAGGCCACCTTTGATAGTATCTAGAACTGGTGCACATATACCACTAAAATTTCTTATGAATTTTCTATAGAATTGAGCCAAACCATGAAAACTCCTTACCTCTATTGTTGTGGTTGGTGTAGGCCAGTTTAGGATGGCTTCCACCTTGCTTGGCTCCATCTTTAATGAGCCTTTGGACACTACAAAACCCAAATACACAAGTTCCTGCTTGAAGAACTCACACTTCTCAAGATTGATTGCCAACTTCTCCTCTTGCAACCTTTTAAGAACCATCTCCACATGCCTCAAATGTTTTTCTGTTGTCTTGCTAAAGATGAGTATGTCATCAAGATACACTACCACAAATATCCCTGTGAAATCCTTAAGTACTTCATTCATGAGTCTCATGAATGTGCTAGCGGCATTTGAGAGGCCAAATGGCATCACTTTCCACTCATATAACCCATAATTTGTCTTGAAAGTTGTCTTCCACACATCACCATCCTTAATCCTGATCTGATGGTATCCACTCGTGAAATCCAACTTAGTGAAGTACTATTCTCCTCCAAGGCAATCCATTAAATCTTCAATCCTAGGGATAGGAAATCTATATCTGATTGTAATCCTATTTATTGCTCTAGAATCAGTACAAATTCTCCACTTACCTCCCTTCTTAGATGCCAAAACCACTGGTACTGCACATGGGTTGATGCTCTTTTGAATCAAACCTTGATCCAACAATTCTTGCACTTGCCTAGCTACCTCTAGGTTCTGCTCTGGTGTAAGTTTGTATGATGTTTTGTTAGGCAATGAGGCTCCAGGTATGAAGTCAATTTGATGACTTATAGCTCTCTTTGGAGGTAAAGTTGCAGGTGTACCATCACTGACAATATCCTTATACCTTTCAAGTAGCTTTTGGACTGATTTTGGTATGACTGTCTTTTTAGTCTCTTCTACATCTTTTGTCTACATTAAAACCACATATCCTTCACCTCCTTGATGTAGGTTGTTGATAAACTCTTTAACACTGGTCAACATGATGCTAGGTGCCTTTGAGTGTCCCTCATCTTCTCCTGACAGTGACTGCAGTTTGAAGGTTCTTCCATCCTTCTTGAATGAAATGGTGTTCTCTTTCCCATCATAAATGGCACTTCTATCATATTGCCATGGTCTTCCTAGTAGTAGATGGCATGCATCGATGGGTAATACATCACAAACCAACTTATCTCTATATCCTCCAATAGAAAATTCCACCGTTACTTGTTCATTAACTATAACACTCTGCCCTTTGTTCAACCATGTGACCTTGTAGGGGTTAGTATGAGGTGACTTCTCCAATTTCAGTTTAGTTACTGCCTCCTCTGATATGATGTTGTCTATTGAACCTGAATCTACTATGACCTTGCACGCTTTTCCAAGTATCTTGCACCTTACTCTAAAAAGAGCTCTTCTCTATTTAGGTTCTTCCCTAACCAGTTGTCTGATCAAGACTTTTTTAAACATAAGATTCTCTCCTACCTCAGATTCTATATGACTGATCTCAGATGCCTTAGGACTCATAGTGTCCTCTTTTTCATAGGCCACTCTCTTTTCATTGCTTGATGAAGATTCTTTCTCCGGGCACCTATAAGCAGGATGGCCTATTTGACTACAATGATAACAGTTCATGTTTGCAAAATAAGAATTGCTCCTGCCTACTCCTCTTCCTCTGTTTGAGCCTCCTTGAGGTCATCTACCCCTATTGTATCCTCCTCTTGAAGATGTTTCACCTCCATGCTCTGTGAGTTTAGATTCTCCTTGGTTTCTTTGGTCATTGCCTCTACCTTGGTAACCACCATGTTGTCCTCTTTGATCTCTTCCTTTGCCTCTACCCTTAGAAGCCTGATCTTGCTTCCTCTTGTTCCTTTCCTCAATCTTGATAGCCAATTGATAACATTAGTGTACTATCTTGGGACTTAGTAGAGCCATCTCCTCTTGAATGTTCCACTTCAAGCCATTAAGGTACCTAGCCACTTTGAGACTCTCATCCTCTGTCACATTAGATCTCATACAAAGCTTTTGAAACTCTTTAGTGTAAGTGTTTACATCTTGGTCTTTCTGCCTTAGACTTTTCCTCTTCTTGTGCAACTGAATCTCATAGTCATCTGGCATGTAGGCTTCTTTCACCTTAGCAACCATCCCTTTCCAAGTTGATATGGGTTTTTTGCCTTCTTTTTCCCTCTCTATCTGAATGAACTTCCACCATGTCAAGGCTGATCCTCTCAATCTTGACTTAGCAACCTTCACCTTCTGTGCTTTAGTGACTCCATCACACTCAAAATGATTCTCCATGCCTTCTATCTAGTCCATGACTAAATCAGGTTCCATTTTTCCACTAAACAATGGTATGCCCTCAAGTCCTTTTCCACTCAAGGCTTTCAATTCCTTTAAGAAAGGCTCCTCTTTCAAAATAGGGTTAGGTTCAAGGGTCTTATCTTCCTCTGCAACCTCTTCTTCCTTAGGGATCCTTCCTTCAAATTGTGCACTCCTCACTGCTTGTTCAAGTTGGGCTATTCTTTCCCTCAATTGTTTATTGTCTTCCTCCTGCTCTTCAACCATCTTGACCAATTCTGCATTTGTCACCATGGTGGAAGAATCACTAGACTCAAAATCTGACATATAAGTTGCTTCCAAAATCTTTAACTTGCTCTGATACCAATCTGATAGGGAGTGTGGTTGGAGGAATCAATCACTAATTCCTACTCTAGGCCTTTCCTTGTAAGGCCTCCTTGGTGTTTTGCTTCACCAATCTAACCTATAGGTCCCTACTCATGACTAGGTGCCCCTGGTTTGTCTAACCAACCCCTCTTCTATCACAAACTCCAACCACCAAGTCCACCTTGGTTCATTGCCACAACTCTTCCATTGGCCCTTACTCTTCTTTAAAGACCAAATTCTCTCCACATTCAACTTGATAACTTGCAAAGATGTAACACATTTAAAAAGCTTCAAGGGACTCTATCTAGGGTTCTTGTACCTCCTCAAGACTCCCTTTAACCATCGCCTCCACAAATCCATTCCTAGGGGTTGAAAAGGCTACAAGCCTTGAGCCCCCAATTAGGCCTCTGAATAGAGACAAAATGCAATTCTATCCTAAACCCACCAAATGAACTAGGCTCTTTGCTTGGGAATGGTGTTTCTCATTTCCACGCCTTGAATATTTTTAGGGTTTTAGAATAGCACTGCCCGTACACTGCTCAAACACAGAAATGGACAAAAGGTAGGGTTTCTAAGCTTTCACAGGCTGATTCAGACTGTCAAAGAGTTCTCCCTCCAAATGACTTGTTAGAACCTCCTCCTAACCTCCAAGCATAGCTAAGACCCTCAATAAAATTCACAAGAAATAATTTCTCGAATATCTTAATTCCCCTGCAAGTTATAAGACTTTTACTCCAAGTCTTCCCTAACTGGACCCTGCCTGGCTCACCTAGGGCAAGACATTACTTGCAACTCCTACACTGCCACAAACCCTAAAAGCTACCATATTTACAATAAGGGAGCCTAGACACTATTCCCAAAGGTCTGTATAATTTGTACGGTGGGAAGGTACTCTAGGGCTCCATTCTTTCAAAACTACCTGTTATAGGCCAGAAAAAGCATAAAACAAACTATGTACAGATAAAAGATGAAAATGATTTACAAAACAAAAATATTGGTGCACTAAGCTTCCACAATGTCCACACTACATTCTACAAACAAAGCAACAGTCAATTTACTCCATTAAAGCTCAATATGTTAACAAAACTCAGAAAACTATCTTTTGGAACATTGTTCCCTAAATTTCTCAAAATGACACTTCAACAATAATGCCTCCAACCCTATTCCATGATTGAGGCATGCCTTAAATAGGCCTTCTAAACAATCTAGCTGCTTGGTTCGAGCATTTGGATGACCTAATGATGAAATTTATAAAACCCATTGTGTTTTCAAACCTTTGACAAGGTTGGCAACCAAGACAAGTTAGAGCTTCAAAACCCATCCATGATTTCCACCTCCAAATCCATTGATAATAATAGATCAATTTTTATTCAAAACAAAAAAAACTAGCTAAATGGTCAACATGACCTCACACAACACAACAAAATTAGAACTTTAAACAAAACTTCAATAAACCTTGAACTTTCCCAGGTGCTCCTGCACCAGTAGGCCATGGAAATTTGGTAGGGAAGAAATTTATGATGGTAAGAGGAACGTGTATACCATCAAGAAATATGGACAAAAGTATATGTTGAACTATTTGAAGGAGAAGGAGAAGTAATTGAAAGAATCTAGTTCTATTGTTTGTTGTAGTGCAAAGAAGTAACGAGTAAAGGAAGAGAAATGAAGTGAGTGCAATGATTTGCAGCCATTAAGAGAGCATATTTTAGGGGGAGAGAATAGATTGGGTTTTAATTTATTGCAGCATTACAAGAGAGGGAGAAAGAATAGCATTCCAAGAAAATGTAGAGGGAATCGAGATGGACCTATGGTAAGAGGTTGTTCAAAGAAACAAGATAATGTCAGTGGACATGGTTTGAATGTTGAGGATGAGTTGAAGCATAGAAGAGGGAAGGATCTCATGGACAAGGATCAGTGTTGCATTAAAAAAAAATATGGGATTATCATCCCATGCACCTTTGAATGTTCTTGAGTTTACCAACTCAAGGAACATTCCATTTTACTCGACATGTTTGGTGTAGGAGCACATGGGTGTACAAGCAATTAACACCAACCAGAAGTATTGTTGGTTTCATTTTCAAAATTTTGGTTTAATTTGGTTTGGTTTTTTCTTGTTCCATTTAGTGCCTAAACCTCTTAAATTTGTACACTTTCACAAAACAATGATGATATGAACAAAATGGATTTATTGAAAGTCTTGGAAAAAGAATGGATGGTGTTTTGTGATTGATTAACAAAACATCATTTTTTATCCCACAGTTCAAAATTTCAATCTTCTGACATTATTTCATTGAATTAACCAATCTCATAAACAGTAAAGCAAAACAAAGACCAAATATAGATATATGACTTTTGATGGTCATCAAGAAGGGTGAAATTCATTGGATGGGTGTAACAAACACAATGTGTGCAGCAAAGAAATCCCTTACGTCATGATGGTAATTTCACATTGAAAGTTGCCTATTGTGATTGCATTGACTTGGCAATGCATAAGGCAGTGCATGGAATTAATAGTTTCAATAGAATAACTAATGTAGTTTTAAAAGGAAATGCAAAATGTTTCAAACATATTATTGATTTGGAGGTTTAGAAGAAATATCAAGACAAATTTAGCATCAGCCATTAAAAGAATGACTAAAAGGATGATAAATCCAAGATAGGATCAGAGAAAACAAAAATACATTGAGATGAGGAGGTTGATAGGCTTGGGAAGACAAGAAGGCATGTCATCCTTTGTGGACAAATTTTAAAAAAATCTAAAACTAGCACTTGCACCCAAAGGAAGTGCAAGGAATACGCTTATAGAATTATATAATTACTTGGAATTTATTGCCTACTTCTCCCATAGGGAAAAGCAATGCTAGTATATGCAAATGTCATTGGAGGGTCTATTTGAGTATATGTAGATGTCTTTGGAGGGTCTATTTGAGTAAGTAATGGAGATGTTTACCAAGAACATCTGCATTATAACATAGGATATGAATTTTACAAAAATAATTGCACTTCATATAAAAGAGTATTCAACTTTGAGAAAGAAGTTTGGTTGATCCCTTATGGTTGGGAAAAAAACACGTATGCCTTGGATGATAATTACTCTTCATATTCCTCCTCCAGTATATTTGCACCATGCTACTGTATGAATATATTATTCAACCTGGTAACTTAATTCTACTCTAAATAAAATAAAAAAGAAACCTCTTGTTTCTATGATTGCCTTTAAACATGACCAGAAAGGAACACAAAATCTGCACATAGTCCAAAGGATGCATTGAATTTAATTTCCTAGTGTACATGTTATTCAAATCCTTGTCAAAGAATGCATAAAAGCACTGTGCTTACTATACATGTCTAAGAAAAATTATGAACCAATCTAAAGCATAAAAAAGACAATGATCGATGTAAAAGGCAAAAGGAATTTAAAGTATGAAACCTAGCCATAGTCTGAATTAGAAAATGTTTCCAAAAGGGACTTTAAATAAATTGAAGTTCAATAAGGTTGGACCATGTATGATCCTGATGAAGTTTGGGGTCAATGATATCAACTTGAGTCACTCAAAGGAGTTGACATATCTCTTATATTCAATGTTGCATACTAATATCAATAAGGATATGAGGTTGATGTTATAGATATAGGTGAAGAACCCATTCTCTAGAAGATGCAACTATTCAAAAATAAACTAGAAAAGATAAAGTAGTTTTAGATAAGAAGGTTACTAAGACCAGGAACACCAGAGACAAAGAACATTTGGTAAATCAGGAGGGATAATGTAAGAACTCTTCTTGCCCTCGATTTTATGACTTGTCTTTGTTTAATGTTTTTTACAAATTTTAATTTTTTTAAGGGTTTTTAGCTTTTTGAATTTTGGAAAATCATGAACATAATGCAAGATATAGAATGTCATATTTTGACAGGAAATGAAATACAGCTTCACAACTAATATATTTTATTAATCAACTCCAAAGGAAAGTTTGAATACAATCATACTAGAAAAGAAAGAGGAACTTCAATGGTTGTCATAA
Organism: Sequoia sempervirens; assembly: GCA_007258455.2. Taxonomy (NCBI): domain Eukaryota; kingdom Viridiplantae; phylum Streptophyta; class Pinopsida; order Cupressales; family Cupressaceae; genus Sequoia; species Sequoia sempervirens. The sequence goes on from VDFB02274647.1 coordinate 211,652, forward strand.
AATTTCTACAAAAAAACACATCATAAAGGGGTTCGATTCTCACTGATTATGTAGCCTTTTTCCTCAAATTTGATGCTATTGGCTTTAACAAGGTTAGGCATCCCTTCCTTGATTTATTTAGATTTTTTTATCCCCTCCTTAAACAAAATCACCCTCAAAGGTGTGCCCCTTTTGCTATTGTAGATGCTTGAAAAAACAAGTTGTATCCTCTAGAAAATGGAGCCAACAATCAAGAATGATCAGCTCTTAATCTACTCTTTAGTCTAATACACATAATCCTTCGCTCCTTCTCCGAAACCCTTATTAAATATTCTAATTTTTATGCACAAATAGAGCCTCTATGTCAAGCTCTCTCTAATGCCAAATTTAGTGGATATTTCACCACCTCAAATGGCTGCAACAATGGAGAGTGAACATTCTCCAATGGAAAACTAATTCAGAAACCCTTGGCTTCCTCTCTTAGACAAAAAAAAACTCATCAACACCAATGCTCAATCGAATTCCTTAAATACTTCAATACAAATTACTTATATTCTTCTCTTGAGGGTCGATTTTCTCCAAAAAGCTCCATTTAAACATTAAAAATGAAATTATAATATTTTACTTAATTCACCATAGTCTCCACCTTGGGTTGAGTTCCCATAAATTAATTAAATAAATGGTCCTTTCTTATGATGCCTTGACCCTCAATATTAAGTTAAGTTATAACGTAGTATTATAATCTTTTAAATAATTAATGTTTATTTAAGCCAAACAAACATTAATATCTCCATGAATACTCATTATTTTTTAGTGTCGTCTAAACTAGGAGTTGAAGTGTCGGAGCTGAATACAACCCCACACCTTACTAAAAATAGTAAGGGTCCCTCTCTATCCATTCTTGACTTACTATAAATAGTAAGTTGAGCATACAGAGTCCTGGAGACTTCAAACAAAAGCCAAAGCTGCTAGTTTTTGAGCACTGAGACCATACAATCCCCAAAGGACCCCCTAACCATCCTCATTAGCCTACGAGGGTCAAAATTATAGGCTAAACCATCCACAAAACTGAGAATGCTAAAAAAGGGACATTAAAGATAACACTAGATGAAGGCACATGGATATTAGAATTAGATTTAAGAAAAATTGGAGAGAAGATATTGATTTCAAATCTAATTTAAGACACTCATATGGAGGTTGATGCAAGGGAGCTCAATAGACTATAATTGGTAGCATTTAATCTTCATTTTCACTAAGATTTCTATTGAAAAATTTAGGGAATTGGCTAGCATTCATTCATAGATTCTAGGCATAGCCACTTTAGTTAATAGAATTGCAACTTCCACGAAGACTGAGTGGACATTTCTTTTGTTCAATGATAGTGTCTATAAGTGTGGTAGTTCTTTAGAAGAGTGAGATTTTGGATGAATTGGGTATTTATTTTAGGGTGGAAAACTTGGCATTCTCAGTGTGAGTCACATTTGTAACAGTTAAGAAAATGTATAATATTTGTAGGTCTAAGTTTTAGTTTTAACTTTTCATAATTTACTTTTTGTTTAAAATATTTATTGAAAGTTATTAGACACTTGTTTTTATTTTCCATTTTTCTAGAATATTGTATCTAGACTTGTGCATGAGCTTGCATGTAATGTAGAGGTAAAATTTAAATAGAACTAGGTTGATATCCATCTTCTCATTTCAATATAAGGTACAGTCTTGTGCTTCACTATTGCACCAGGTCCTATCCTACGGTCCTACCAAATACTAAGCAAGTATTTGGTTGGTCCTACCCAAGTTTCTGTGGTTATTTTCTAGGCTTCTAATATTGGCATGAGCCTATTTTGACCCAGTAAGAGGTTGAATATCATGAGGTTTTAAGGTGTTTCACCTTTTTTTTTGCCCACAAAACTAGAAGATGAGTTCTAGTTATGGTCAATGGTTCTAATTTACAAATGATATTTAAGCTAAATGAATAGCCAACTTATGTACCCTACTGTATGCCTCAGGCCAATGCACAAGGCTACAAAAATTGAAGAATTATTGTTTAGCAATTCAACAAGTTAACATGATCATTGGAAACTAAGGCCCCCACTACCAAATCAATAGAAATGCTTTTAACATTGAATCACACCCATCAACTTTTTATCTTTGTCATTACAAAATAAGTGATCAATCTTGTAACTTTTCACTCTACAACACAACCAACATATCATGTGCTCTATTAAATGAATCTCATACTACTTAGAGCAAAAGGTAAGTGGGCCATGAACTTTTTAAAACAAGGGGCAGTTTGAAATGGAGTTATCCACACCTTCCAAAGAATTGCAAAGGGAAAGAAAAGAAAATGTATTGCATACAATCCCCTCACATAAAACATACAACAGTCAAATAATCAAATTCCTTAGCTAAACATTTGTTGCCTAAATAGTCAAGTAATCAAATTCTAGTATACTTTTTTATAAATAGGCAAACAAGATAACATGGTCTTCTATGGACAATGTGAATACAAATAGTGCATTATTAAGCCTGCCAATCATTACATAAATGAAATTGAAAATCATTCTATGTCTAGGCTTTCCTTTTAGAACTATAATTGTGTTAGGAGATGTTTTCTTTGAATTTTCTCCATTTCAGATTCTTTACATATTGATATGTAGATAAATATTAGAAAGCAAGTGTCACATCCAAAAGAATGATTTTGAAAGGGTAACCCAAAAAATGAAGCTTGTTCTAGTACTTGAGTTTTAAATATACTCTCACTATCATTTTAATTTCAGTAAGCTATATAAATTAGTGCAACTAGAACAATAAAATCCATAAAACAATTAAACAAATGTAATAAGTTGATTTATAGGTGAATATAGCATCCACTCTCTTGAGTCAGTTTGATTGCATAGGTTAAATTTTTATCTCCTCAAACTATCCCTATCAATAAAGATACAAGACATTTTTTTAATACAAAATTCTCAAGGAATCCAACATTATTCTATGCATATTATGGCATTCATATTGCCTACCCATTGAAATCTCATAGCACTCCAACATTTGACAGATTAGAAGTGTGCCATAATGAAACTCTACACCCTTATCTCATCCTTGATGCACACTCAATTGTACTCTTATTTAATTGTATCTAGACTATTACATATTTGTATGTACTAAGTTCTAGGTAGTTGAGCACATTTCATGACATAAGTAGGAGGCATCCATGGTGCCAATACTTTTCTAGTACAAAAGTTGTATTCCTACCAAAAGGGAATAGAATAAACCAATACATGAGAATTATATGATGTGCTCATTCATATTATATCATATTTTTTCTTTGATTGGTTGGTAAAGATGCATTTTTTGGATTTGTTTCATTATATTACCATAGTGGTGTTGAATCTTATTGATAATCTTTTGGTGATTTATTCAAATATGTGTAGGTTGTCTATGGGAAAAATCCCATTGGTTTTAGCTTGCACATGGGAAACTATTTTGTTTAAGTGATTGAGAGGTAGTTGTGTTTTAAAGGGGTATTGGTTGTAATGTTCAATTTTTCTAGAGCTTAACGTACATCATCCTTCATGAAACACTTTACATTGGGGAAGAAAATTTCAAGAGAGTGCTATATTATTTTTCATAGTGTTATTTTAAGGTTAGATTTTTCTAAAATAAAAATTGTATAGGACAATTTCAGGAGGAGGGATCCCAGATAAGGACAATGGGCATCAACCTTCATCTTCCTAATACCCATGGGAGGTAGAATACTAGATTTAGTAGCCAATAGATCCTTTATAAGTATGATGACTGTGAACATGTGATTGAGAAGTATTTTTTGAATCAATAAAAAAATATTCTATTTCAAGATCTTAGGGGTACAAAAAATGTGACGGTGTGTCATGATGAAGTTTCTTTTAACATAACCATGTTTTCTAGAGCTATAGGAATAGAATTTTGTGAGGAGAGAACTCTATTGGGAATTGCAATAGCAATGTGATTAGGAAATCAGGTTTGGATTTAAATGAAACTCATTTGGATAGACCCTATGAAAAGAAGAGGAGATATTTTTAGAAAGAGAGTAAGGATTTGGATCCTTTGTATGGGCTTGGAGATTCTATTACATGGAAGAAGCATCAAAAGGTGAAAATTCTCATAAGAGCCATTGAAGATACCAAAATTCCTCCAATTGGAAAGGGGAGAAGAGCTGGTGTGGGAAATGACAATTAAGAAAGTGAAGTATTTGGTGTTTTTCTAGATACAATTATAGTATGAATATGTCAATTGAAAAGCCTATGCACCTAGATGAAGTAGGTGGTATTAATTAAGCACTTTGAGTAGTAGTCTTTGTTGACTAAGAACTAGTTTCATGTTTGTGATCTTTAGATTGTTTTTTTTTGTCCTCATGGAAATATTATTTACTTTGTATCAGAATAACTTATAGATTAATTGAGATCATGTCAAAAATAAATGGTTGTATAGTTGCTAAAATTTTGAATCTGTACCTAGAAGGAAATCTACATTTTTTCTACTTTGTCCCTAGGAAAAACTGTAAATACATAAAAAAATAATATATAAATTGCATTTCATATTGTAAGTGAATGAATTGTAAATAATAAGAATCGAGAGAAAGAAACATATACCACTTTTTCAAAGGTATTCCTTTTCGTTGCAAATTTTACTTTAATTTTTATTTAGAAGAATTTTATTAATTGATTCAATTTTTTATAGTAAAATTAAGTTTTATAGACAAATTATTTTTTTACAATGGAAAATTCTAATATATCATTCTTTAGACTTCAACGAGCTTTTATTCATAGAACTCCAGCTTTGAGAAGCTATGGTTAGTTCAAGTAAGATCTATTTTTAATTTCTTTACAAGTGTTTGAACTTTGAAATATTATTGAAGAATGTAATAGCCATCAAATCAAAATCAAAATGTAAAATAAGAAAGTTTTATTTTAGTTTCTTGATTTTGACCAAAACAAACACCAACTTAACATATGAGACACCATCTCAAATAATTCATTTACAAGAACATTTCTTCCCATTTACCTTTCATATCTTGTTTAAATTTTGTACCTCTAGTGTTGGACATCAGCAAAAATCATTGATAAACTTGATAGAGACATTCACCTACACCTAAAGTAGGTGCAACTATACTATTTTATAAGATTGGAAAGCACTATATATTATTGACCCTTATGTCAAAGTCAAGTTATTTTGGGTGTCATGTTCTTAATGTTTTTAACTTTCCAAACTATCTTTGACCCTGTCTAGCAACACTAAATAATTAGAAAACAAGCTTCTCAGAAAACTAGTAGACTCTTTTCCTAGAGGTCTGATTTCTATTTTTTGTGGATTGTGAAAACCTTGTCTGTCATTTTGAATAAAATATGTTTTATTATGGAACATCAGATATTCACCTCAAAGGTTGAAGTCCTTGGGATTTTCAAAACTAAAATGAATATGAATATATTTTTTTTTTTAAGTTACTTTTACATGGCAACAATTTTTTGTTTTACCCAATAGAATGCCTTAAATCCTACAATGACAAACAAACAAGAGAGCTATCTCAAAATAATAAAAATTCCAACATCACAAACTAAAACCAATTAACAAATTTCCCATGAATTAATAGTAAATACTTAAAAAGAAACAACATATATATGGTAAAGCTTCAAGGCATTTGTTGATATGTGAAAATGAAAAGCAGTGCCAAGTATCTTGAGTACTTATAGAATACCTACTACTACTGGTCCTATTGCTTTGACAAGGGATGCTTCACTCATCTAAAGCCCATTTGCTTCTTCTTTTTGATCTTGTGACTGTACAAGTGAAGAACTATATTGCTTCAAATAAACAAAGAAACCAACAACTGTTTGCATACATGAAACATTCTCAGAGAGAGATCATACTGCAACATTTTTTAGGAGGAAAGTTCTTGTAATAGTCATCCCCTGTAGACAGTCTAGGATTAATTTTGAAACAACTTTTCTTCTTATTTTTTATTGACCATGTAGATGTCGCCAGGAAAAAAATTGCAAACAAGTAATGTTGCTATAGCTTTAAGAATACTATCATAGGTCCCTAAACAAAAGTTAAGTGCTCTTGTATTTAATATTCATAATATATGATAAATTTTGTAGTTGTTGACATGCATTCTTCTCTTTAGCAATTGCAATCAACAAAAAACTCACAGAAACATCCCTAATCATACCACCCGTGTAGACGGTGACTAAGCATGATGAATTAGTACAAATACAATATAATACTAACCAGAACAAATTGCAAGTGGATTGTAGTATGGAATTACCCTAAACATTGACAAATCCCACATTAATTTTTAACATAGGTAGAGGAATTCAACAAAGAATACCAAACATGTTATTTGATCAAATATTTCTACCAAATATCTTGGAATAAATTTGTTTGGGGAAGCTTCAAAAGTGGCATCATGGGAAGACACAATTATTTACTATAGGCCAGCCACGTCTCCCCTTGCACGCAAACACTACAAACATGGAAAATTGTTAACAAAGTTAAAACCCTAATTTCCAGTTGTTTCAAACATTTGACAATCTACAAGAGCCAACATGCCAGATGCACCTGACTGACGGGAAACCAACACAATTTACCAACAATGTCAAATAGGTATCTAGTGTGAGACAACATTCTGGGTGAAGGCTGGTACAAACTATAGCCTATCGGCTAAAAAATAATGAAAGGAAGGGATGCGGGTTTGAGGTAGTACAGAGAGTGAGTTGGAAGAGTACCTAGAGTGCCAAGCAAGTGTGGGAATAGAAGGGTGGAAGGAAAAACCTATGGGAAGAAGGTGCAGCCAATAAGGCAATACACAACTGTGTAGAAGGGTGAAAGCAATAAGTGAAGGAAAAAGTGGAAAGAGATATGAGAAAAAAGAGGATGCAGGTTTGAGAAGGAACCCAGAGTTTAGAAGTAGCACAGAGCTCCAAGTTGGGGCAGAATAAGACTTGGGATTGAATATTGATTATCAAAGAGGATCGACCAAAAGAGATCCCATGGAAGGGACAGTAAGAGGTTTTCGAATTGATGTGCAGTTGAGATACACCACAATGGAAGATGGAGTGCATAAGAGAGGGCAATGTGAAGTCCTATAGTTGTAACTTGTTATCAAATTTGTAATGCAAAAATTCTATCATTTGTATTGTCTGAGCTGAAATAAACAACATAAACCAAACTATGATTTTTATTTGTAAGTTTTATGTTGTTGAGCAATTGAATTAAGGCAGGAGGAGTGTTTTTGTACATTAAAAAAATACTACATAATTAAGAATTAAAATATAATATTATTATATTGTAGTTTATTACATAATATATTTTAAAGATATTAAATTATTAAAATCTAATATATGATTAAAATATAATATGATAATATATACTAGTTTATTAGGGTCCACGAACTGCTAAAAAATAAACATTAAGAAAGGCCAATGATATGAGCAAAGAGACGCATAAGCCCCAACCAAACATATAGCCACATACCTACACAAGAGGAATGAAGGGGTGACAAGGAGAACCATGAAGATAAAAAAACATAGATCTAATGCACCTAGTAGAAGAAGAACCAAACAAAACCTTATTCTAGAGGGTGCTACTTAATATCATCTTGTATTAATTTTAGAACTAGTTGAGGATAGGATACCATCCACTTTGCATTGATACAACCCTCCCTATCCTAAATTCCCACACCCATATTAGTAGCCCAATCCATGACACAGTTACCACCCCTACTGATATGAGGGAAAAGGATATTAGAGAAGAACTTAGACTATGAACAACATCCATAATGCTATTCAACTTGCAATGATGTGAAGCACCTCCCCTCAGTAAATTAATAATCAGCTTTGAATCGCCATCCACCCAAATCTTATCCCATTTTTATTTCTTATCAATATTAAGCTTAGACCACAAAGCACAAACTTTAGCCACATTATTGGTCTCCACACCAAACAACTACATAAACCAACACAAAGGTTGGCCATGATGATCCCTAAAAATACCACCACTAATATCTCTACTTGGATTACCCTTAGTAGCCTCATCAAAATTGAATTTAATCCAATTGACATGAGGGAACTGCTAGAGACAAAGGAGATATTTGTCCTCTCCAAACTTTCATCTACCACCTAATCATCTAAAATTTGGCCAAGCATCAACTAGTACCTTCTCATACTCTCCAATAAACTAGTTCTCTTTACATTTCACCATCCCAATTTCAGCCAAGAAAGATGCAATAAGATCCCAAACTATGTAGACATACTTCTCCTTATCCTAAAACAACCTTCTATTCCTTTCTAGCCAGAGATTCCAAACCATAATAGCAAGAGTGTTACATAATATAAACTAGAGACTAGGGATACCAATATCAAGAAACCAACTATCCAAAAAAGTGGGAAGATTATGGGGAATTATCAATTTGATCCCTCATTTACTTAAGGACAACTTCCAAATATTAGTATCAAACTCTAATGAAGAAACAAATGGTCATTATCCTCTCCTTTATCTCTATAAAGGACACATTTAGAAGAGCCCCTAGAATCCAAAGGTTGGAGCCTATCCCAAGTCAAGACACTATTCCTTCAGCCCACCCATAAGAACACATTGTCTTTTGGGAGGCCAACATTCTTCCAAATAATCTTTGAAGTCCCCTTATGCATACTTGGTACAAACTGAAAAAAAAAAGGAACTTAAGCAGACTTTTTTGGAACAACAGCGCTAGAATTACCTCTCCACACCCTTCTATCCCCCTTATTATAGATAAGAAAACCCACAACCTTATGCCACAAGTCTCCTTATAGGCATCCACCAAACCTTCACTAATTTCCTCAAAAGAAATCCAACTTCGTTGACCAAGATCAACCTTCATATAGTCTTTGGCATATTTTCCCATTCTAGGTTCCAATTGATAGGCCAAAGGCCTAAGGTCCTGAATATATTTGAAGGTAGCCTCACACACCCAACTATCCCTCCAAAAGCTCACCTTATCACCCTTCCCAATCTTCTAAGGAAAGTTGGGTCTAATTAGAGAAAAACAAGCCCTTAAGAAATTCCAAATACCTGAATCATTAGATAGAACACAAGAAGCAAAAAATGAATTCTCTAGATCAAACTAAACGTATTCACTTTACTCCATACTCTTCCCTACTCATTGTAAATCCTCCATACAAGCTTGGCCCCAACGGAAATGTTCATTTGTTTGATATTTCTAATTCCTAAACCACCTAAATGCTTAGTTTTGCATACCTCTTTCCATTTAACTAAATTATATTTGAAGGCATCATATGTACCTCTCCAAAGGAATAACCTCTGCTTTTTTTCTAGGGTATTTGCTGCCTTGCTAGGTATTTGAAAATAAGCATTGCATAGGAAGGAACAAAATCCAAGGAATATTTGATCAAGGTAATTTTCTCAATAAGAGACAACCACCACCTCTTCCACAAAGCCAACTTATCTTGAACTCTAAACAATACTTTACTCCATTCCAAATTTGTAGTCCTTTTGTCAACAAGAGGCATCCCCAAATAAATGTTGGGAAGATGATCTACCTCAAACCCAAGGATATGTTTTGTATCCAAAAACTCAACATAGAGCTCTTTAAGGAAGAAGATCTTAGATTTATTGATGTTCACTTTATGTCTTGCAGTAGCCTATAAGACTTTAAGAAAAATTTGAAACCTCTAGCTTCCCTAGCAATGGCTTCCTTAAATAAAAGTGTGTCATCAATGAACCGAAGATGGGAGAGATTGGGGATGCAACTAGAGACCTAAAGACTCTTGATGTCTCCATTATCCACTTCCCTCCTCAAGGCCCTACCCAAGACCTCGACCAAAATGAGGAAAAGAAAAGGGAAGAGAGGATCCTCCTGCCTCAGCCCCCAACCTATTGAGAAGAACTCAAAAGTAGAACCATTGATAAGAACAAAAAAAGAAGTGGAGGAGATACAACTCAACTCTCAACTGCACCAATCATCACTAAAGCCAAACTTTCTCATCACTTCAATGAGAAAATACCAAGAGATCCTATCATATGCCTTATTCATGTCAAGTCTAATAATTACCCACTCTTTCTTTTTAGCTTTTATGGAATGAATTGTTTGATGAGCTAGAAAAATACCATCCAAAACTTGTCTACCTCTAAGAAAATCACTTTGTTCTTTGAAAACAATATATATTAAGCACTGCTTGAGTCTGGTGTCCATTTCCTTAGAAACAATCTTATAAATCTTGTTACACAATGTGATAGGATGCATCTCATCAAAATACTTTGGCTCATTGTTCTTGGGGACAAGAGTAAGATAAGTAGCATTCCATTCTTTGAAGACAACCCTCTTACATCTACACACTTTTGTAGCAACCCACACATCCTCGCCCACTATATCCCAAAATCTCTAGAAAAGACCTATCTAAAACCCGTCTGGACCTAGAGCCTTGTTAGCACCAAGAGAGAAGGTGGTGCATTTGATCTCCTCCTTAGAGTAGAAAACCACAAGCTTCTAATTACTAGCATTTTTAACCAACTTTGGGATCACACTACTAAATCTTCTTGAGCCTGAATGTCCACCATTGGATCATCACCCAACAATACCTTTGAAAAAATTAACCCCCTCTTGATTAATTGCTTGAATGTCCTCCAAAATTGAACCATTAGGAAAAGTGATCTTATGATTTTTTTGTGTTTCCTTCTGGCCTAGGTAGCTAAATGGAAAATTTTGGTGTTATTATCAACTTCGTGTAGCCACTTAATTTGAGATTTTGTTTCCATAAAATCTCCTCCATCCTTAAAATCCTATTAAGTTCCTCAAGGCTATCTCTTTCCTTGGCTCTAAGATTAGTAGTTAAGTCAGACTAATATATAACCTCCTCAATCACTTTGAGCCTTACCTCAACCTTGATTTTTTTCTCAAATAAGTCATCCATCACATTCTTATTCCAAGCTCAAGCTACCCTTTTGACCTCACCTAAATTTTATAGCTAATGAATCTTTTATTTCCTTTAATTTCCATACCCTACCAAACCTCTAGGGAACTTTTAAAACATGGGTGTTTGTACTAGAAAGCTTCCATCTTGAAAGGGATGCATTTGGGTTTATGGGTATCAGAAATACTTAGCACTATAGGATAGTGATCAGACCCACCATACTGACTATTAGCCAAATGAAAGCAGTCTGAAGAGAGAAGCCAATCATAATTAACTAGAAATCTATCTAGTCTAAATTTTATATTTCCCTCATCTAGACATTGATTGATCTAGGTGAACCAACCAGAATTTGGCATGATATCAACTAGTGAAAGGGAATCACACAATCTTCTAAATTCCATGTACCCCAACACATAAATTCTTGTACTACCATTTTTTTTTTAGAGGCATAAGGTGCCATTGAAATCTCCACCCACAATCAAATTACCATCTGAGGTAGTTTTCTTGAAAGTGATCAAGTCATTCCAACATATAACTTTTTCTTTTTCCAAATTAGGGCCATAAACATTAGAAAGGAGCACATCATGGCTACCCCTAAGATCCTTGAGCTTGATAGAAAGAATGTGATTAGTAGAATGCACTCTTACACAAGGGAAGCAAAATTTGTTCCAGAAGATAGTCAAAAACACAGTCGTCGCCATTCCTCCAAAGTAAGGGGATCAATTTCATGAAACTATCACCATTCATTTTAGTTTCCTACAACAAACATACATTTGTACCTTCAACTTCTATTAGTCATTTAACTAAATGAATGTCTCTTCAGCCCATTAAGACCACAAACATTCCAGTTGATCACCTTTATATCTTCCTACTCACAAGGAGGTGCTCACCTCCATTTTTACAAACTTAGATAGAGAATATCAAGCCCCCTTCACCACTTCCTTTAGTTCCTTTTGCTTTACCATAGTTCAAATCTCCTGCCTTTGCTAGAGGCACAACTAGCATCCACCAGAATAAAATTCTTACCGCTGAACCTCTTACCACTCTAGGTTACCATCTTTTATGAATTTTCCTTATGTACTTCATCCTCTTCCTTGCACCATTCACTATCACTTCCCTCCCTAGATTTCAAGGAGGGAGCTTGATTATAGTTCTTTTATGCTTCAATTGCAACAACAGGGGAAAGACAGGGCTTGATAGAGGAGGAGACCAACAAATTTCCCATGGAACTATCAAGGTCACCACCACTTGAGGTGCTAAGGGGAGAGGGGAACCCTCCGTCATCACCTAGAACTAGATTATATTTTGGATCATAGGACATTCTAAGAGCAGAGGGGCCTAAACACCATAGACTTCATAAACCTCTTTATTTTCCACCTTAATTAACCCACTAGCCATCGACGGAGGGGGGAAGATAAAATCTCTCAAAATCATGTATATCACATTTTCCTCGGAATCATCGACAACCTTAACTGGCATAACTGAACCACCCTTCCTCCTGTAGTACCTTGTAGTATGCCCCTGTGAACCCCAATCCTAGACCTACACAAACATAGCAAACAAACATAATATTAGATTCATATGCAAGTTATAACTAAGATTCCCCATGAAATTCATCTACCATGTTCAAAATAGGAAGGAAAATGAAGAACAAAACAAGAAAAGAAATGAAAAAATATTTCAACATGCAAACTCTCAATCCCATGGGGGAATTGGTGACAATTTCATATGGAAATTGTCCCTTTCCAAACTCCTTTGCAAGATTTGTGATGATTTGATGAAGATTGATCCACTTGTTGATGAAGAAAAATGAACTCCATGGTGAAATCTGCAATAACCTATCTAAGATGATGACAAATGATATGAAATGGATAAAATTATCTCTCATTGTGAAGAGAGTAACTTTAATCTAAGTTTTGGATCCAAAATGAGAAGGAAAGCCTTCTATTTATAACAAAAAAAATGGATGAATGAGAAAAATGAAGCAATTATGTGGGATCATTCAACATCCAATGGGCAAGTGCCACTTGTCAAGATGTGAATGGAGGAAGCTTCACCACATTTTGATGAATGTGCACAATAAATGGTATTAGGCAGAATTTCAAATTTGTGACTTGTTGGAGGGAGAAAGGAATGAATTAAATGCCACTTGGCTCAATGCACAAGGATATGTAAGAGGAAATGAATGCCTTATTGGAAGGACAAATCCATTTTGAAGATTTTCAAACTTGGAAGAATATTCCCTTTTTTATGCCATTTTGAAAGTAATTAAGGAATTATTAAATCAAAGAAATGATTTATTGGTGCAAGTTGCAAAATCTAGAGGATTTAGGTGATTAGGATTAAATTAATCAGGATTTGATTAATTTAATAGGGGATTAGTTGATGTGACAATTTGATTTATATTTTTGGATTGATTTAAATCAAAGTTGAGAGGAATATGATTTAGATTTAATTAAATATATATTTTAATTTATTTAATTAAAGAGGGGTGATGTTAGATTAAATTAAATAAGGATTGATTTAATTTAATAGAATGAATTTAGGGATTTATTCAAATAAAATGAATTATTTAATTAAATAGAGAATAGAGGGTTAAATAAATAACATTGATTTATTTAATTAACAAGAAGTGATGACTTAATTAGATAAACTAGGTTATTCAATTAAGGGATGAAAGGTAATGAAAAGCTAAGAAGATGATTTAGTATGAAACGATGTTAGTAAATTAGGATCAACTGTGTCGGTATATTTTCCATGTCTACATTTTTCCCCTCTTTGAAGCAAAGTACTTGTTGCGTTGGTTCAATGAATAAACTATCTTGACCAAAATTCAAAAAATTTCCAATTTTCAAAATTTACCCCATTGCTGCCATGGAAAGAGAAAACATGCCGATATACTTCCCCCTTGAGAGATCAAATGAGGTTTTTTATTTTTGGGTGATCTCGTGAAAAAAAAATGAGGACAAGGTTCCCGATAGGTCTAGAAAGGCTCCAGGATGCCAAAAATGTGCAAAAATGTGACAAAATGATGCAAAAACAACCCTTGGTTGGGTAAAAATGGGATTGGGGGTCCAAAACACTAGCTAGACGGCTAAATGAGGTCAAAAAAACCTAGTTTTTAGGCTTCAATAGGCCTTGGGGAGCCACTTCTAGTTCATTTGCACACATAGCCTTTTGAGATTCTACAATTTTGAGTTATAACCCCTACGAGAGATGGTGCAATAACCACTTCCATGACACATCTTGGATTGAGTATGAGTGTACTAGAGACTACCTGGTGCTGGACCACTGGTGAGTCAACTTGACTTGACTTCTTTTTTTTATTTTCATGCGCACTTATTAGCTTAGGAAGTCAACTTTAGTCAAGCCACTTTGAAATTTAGGTTTTAGGATTAAATTGAGTCACGCTCAAACTGCGCTGCTATGGAAGAGGTTAGGAATTTAGGCCTCCTAGCAGTGTAGTTTGGAACTTTCAAATTGTGTCACACCTGTAAACAATGACACATATGTTGCTTCAGGAATGTCAAGGTAAATCAGGATCATGATTTTTTATGAAACTTAATGCGGTAGCCTTCCTGATCTATGAGGGGCATAGATTTTCCATTCACATGAGCACAAATCCTCCAAACATGGTAGATTTTTTGGTATGCACGAGCAACTTTAGGAGCACTTGTGGGTGATTGGCCTCTGGTACATTACATATGCAGCACCAGTGAGGAAACATTTGGGCATGATGGCAATGCTTGTAGAGCGATGGAATAACGAGACATCCTCTTTCCACTTTCCCACAGCCGAGGCCATAGTGACACTGGAGGACGGGTGGCATATACTTTGACTGCCTATCCATGGAGAGTATGTGATTTATGATGTGGATTTTGGGAGAGATGCATGTTATGATGTGATGGGCCTTGATGAGATCACCTTTTCAGAGGGCCAGATTGAGTTGGAGAGTTACAGGCTCGTTGTGTCTCCTTTTTTCTTGGTTGTAGCAGCCATCATTTTGAGCCTCGTTGCACCAAATCGGTGAGGCCAATATTTCAGTCTTGGATGGTGTTTTTCTTGGGAGAAAATGGTTCGATGGCAGGTATGCTTTGCATGGGGGCCAGTACTATTGGCCTCTCTATATCGATATTTTCATGAGTATGCATATGGTGAGGGTAGAGCTATAGGGGCAAGAGTCACACTTCTCCACAACTGGGCCTAGGAGCACATTACAGTGCTTTTTCCAAGAATTATAGTTGTTGATATGGATCTAGATGATCCAGTCATCTGGGGGTACAAGGGAGGAGTTTCATTTACATTCATAGGATTAGTCAACATCCCTCATTAGAGGAGGGTCCTTGATTACATGAGAGCTTTCACATGGCAGCCATGTCTTGGATGGACCACATGGTATGATAACACCCAACAACTATTTTTCACTCGACAAGACAAGCTGATGCAAGGCTAGGAGCACACTATGATTGAGAGGTACCTGATAAGATATGTGTAGAGACTGTTTGAGGAGCCTCAAGATAGACCCAATCACTAGTACATCATGATATTTTCACATACTACGAGGGATTCTTCGTGGGGTCAATACATTCCAACTCAAGAGGCCATCGATTCTTTTAGACAGTTGGTGGCCAAATCATGGCCATATGATTAGGGTTAGATTGGTGTAGTACCACACAAGCATACAAAGATTGGTTCAGGCTGCCTCTTAGGTTGATAGTACCAAGGACACCATCGACACGATGGAGAGCCAGAGGTAGAGGGACAGGACAAGGCTGAGGCCAGGGAGGTTGAGGGGACAAAGATGGGGACAGAGAATGAAGAGGAGGTGGGCCACCTCAACAACCAAATCAGGATAGAGCTCAGCAAGATGCCCAGAGATAGGATGACAACTAGGATAGAGAGGTGGACCAGTTGCCACGAAGAGATCTGGGACCTCCACCACCACTGCCACCACCACCCCTACCTAATCAGAGGGATGCCATTATATAGTAGCTATAGGCATAGGTCCAAGGATTACAGGGATAGGTTGTTGCCTTGACAATAGAGAGAGACTAGCTCACTACAACAAATCCCTGTGATTTGCTCTATTTTTTGCTCCATTTTTTGCCAATTTTTTTAAAACATCGGTGCCATTTATTCTGGATGGCACTATTTTTGGTATTTATTTGTGCCAATCAGGACAAGTCAGTGCTAATTAAGGAACTCATTTGCATTGAAATTAGTGTTGATATTAGCTCCAAGTGTGGCACCGATGTTAGCATCACCTTTGGCTCTAGTTTAGCTTTGATTTTAGCACCACTTTTAGCTCCCACTTTATCTTTAAGTTTAGCTTTGGGTTTAGTGCCAATTTAGACACCCCTATGTCGAAGAGACTTATTTATATGTCTCATCGACAATGTAAAATAGTGAAATTTCAACAAGATACGGGCATATCGAGGAGAGAATCACTTACGTCACATCAACAAGGTATATCTAAAAGTGCTTGGTGAAACACAACTCTTGGATATAACGAAGTAGTGTCGATGATACATTGAGATATCAGTAAGAAAAATAAGATTGTCTCATCGGCACTCTTCAAGTAATGATCAAAAGCATACACCGCTATATCGTCGGGAGGGTAAGCAACATATGTGGTAGAGAGGTATACACTGCAACCCCACAGCAAGAAGGCTTGAGCAAGGTAGTAGTGCGATAAACAGCAAAAGGGAAGGGAAAAGCCCCGCCATATCACAATAGGTTTAATAAGAGACAGCAATAGTATAGTAATCGTGGCATCATTACAATTTACAACACTAAATGCAGCAAATCACATTAGTCACAATCCATTCAAATAAATCATTTAAGGAATCAAGAATATAGCCCACCAAAATACTCTAAAACTCTAATAAACGGCTAGGTGCATGAAGTTGGGTTACACTTTTGTGGCCAACTTCAAAAAAAAGTTTGGAAATGACATAATGCGAGCGTGTTATAACGTACTCGCGTTATTTCATTTTTAAAGCAAAAAAAAAGTGAAAGTTTTTCATTTTCTCTTTTTTGTTTTTCTACTCTTCCCATGGCCAAAAACCCTCATTTTCGAGCTCACGTTCTAAGAGGAGGCATTCTTCAAAATTCATCAACAATAGTTGATTTTCATTCACAAAGATGGCACCACGATGACGAAGAGGTAAGTATTATTTTCTATTTGTTTTGAATTTATTAGTTTCAAGTTGATTTTGTTTGTTTTAGGTTAGATTTGATTTTTTTTTTTAATTTGTAGGAGATGCAAATAATCCAAAAAATCCTCAACAAGAAGAATAGGAAAATCCTCCCCAACAAAATCCTCCTCAACAAAATCAACCTCCCTCACCAATCACTCAACACCCTCCTGGCACTCAACAAAATTTGAGTGAAATTGAAAACAACAAAAAAAATTGAGGATCTTATTAGTAGGTTGAGTGATCCAAATGCTTCAACCGCAAAAAGAATTACACTAGCAAATTCAATGAAAGAGATGCTAAAAAATGTAGATTCAATAACCCAACAAATAACGAGATGGCAAGATAGGAGGCAAGCAACTAAGGCATATTATGCAGATAAACTATCATATAAACAAGTAAAAGATTTAAAAATTACTAAAGGTGATTTGTGCTCTCTATTCACTAACCCTAGAACAAATAAAAATCTTAGCCTCAATGCGAAGAGGTTTCCTATTCATTGGTGCCACCACCAAGAGATTAGGAACCATTTTTATGATAGGTGGTACTTGGTCTTTGATTACCCACTGTGCAATAATTGTGAAGTCCCCCAATATTTTCTAAGGAAACTATACAATGAGTTCATATTGAACCAAATCCCAAATTATTTTGATATGAGGGAGTTCCAGGGGAGAGGTAGGGGGTCAACTTAGGATAGGCCCGGTGCATAGCTAGATCCTGCGTGGCAAGGGAGACGACCTCTCACTAGGCCGCCTCGTGAGCACATTGTTATGCCTGTCATTACGAAGGAAAGTACTGACGTAGAGACATTGTAGGTGATCAACACTTTGATCTGGAGTGTCATCCATCATACTAGCCCTATTGTATAGCTCCATCCAAGGGAGTCTTCGGGTAGTGGCCTTCGAACCCATGTGTGTCAATCTTGCGGGGTGACTTGTTCATATGACCCCACCAGCACACAGGAGGCTGTTATGTAGGATTCATATGCTGCTATGGGGATGGAGAGGATGGCTAACATTTTGCATCATGCATATGGCATTGATAGTTAGGTAAAAGTCAGCATGTTCATTGAATCTAATTTATTAAAATTTGATTCTGAAATGCATGATTAACTAATTTAGTTTTATTATTTTAATAAAATTGTAGGGTCACAGTGTTGAGACTGGATATATCGTTCCTCCACCTACTTATTTCTGCAGTACACCTATCATTGAGGTATGTAACTAGTAAAAAATTATAAATTTATTACATGTTAATAGCATTGTTTTACAAATGGTAATTTAGTACATGTGATTTTGGATGTTGAACAGGATAATATTGGTGGTTTCAAGCAAACACCTCCTAGTGCCAATGGATTCACTCAAACATACATGAAGGTAATAGAATAAAGAGAACTTAACTAATGAATTCTACTTAATAGATTTTGTAGTTTATATTCATATTGTTGGCTACGTTGCATTACACATCATTCAAACTCAAAGAATTAGTACTTCAAATTCCATAACTAATAACTAGATGTTGATAGATGACAAAATTTCAACTGTACAATATAGTTGTTTAGAAAGTCAACATAAGCAACACAATGCAATTACTTCACATGGAGGAATGTGCTTGCAAAAGTGTACCACCATGACAAACTATGGATGCTTGGAAAAAATCTATGAAACCATAATAGTAAGCAATAACATAGACAAGGCAATTAGTGATGCAGAGCATCATATCAAAACACTCAATCATCAGGGTACATCTAATGTATAGCATCCAACAAACACCATCAACATCATTTCTTCAGGGGATTTCAATCCCAAATAGAATCAGGAGAAGATCAAATATAATTTCATCAGAAATCTACTTTTCATTCAACCAAAATCCACTCAAATTATCTTAGCCATTCCATAGGCCATCATTCATCATTCTACTAATCAATATTCCAATTGATTCATTCAAAGAAAAAAGCATATTAAAGAAAACTTTGACTTAATCAATTAGATTCACATCATTCTCAACCACCACAAAAACAACATAAACATGTTTATGGACACTTGAACAATTCATCTTTTCATTTATTCACCAAGGCAACAAATAAATTAAACCATACCTCACTATTATTAGTCCATTATCAAGCACTGTACTCACCATATTTTGACTGCAACAGTCTATTTACATGTTACAAACTCTTTCTACAACAAAATCTTGATTATCATCTTGTGGTTCTATTTACATGTTACAAACTCTTGCTACAATAAAATCTTGATTATCATCTTGTGGTTAATCACCAATTTTCTCAAAAGGATTCATAATAGTCACCCATCCAACCATCAAAGTCACCAAACCTATCTTATACACCTTAACCAAATTTAGTAACATCAATCATATCATTAGTTTGATAGTAACCAAGCACTCAATCATATCACAAAAGCTTTGAAAGGATACAAGTTAGAAATGTTGAAGATAGGAGAGATTGCCACCCTAGGAGGTAGCTCTATTTCATAAGCATTTTGAACAAACTTGTAGACCACCTTGCAAGGTCCTATCTTCTTCATCATGAGTTTGGTATACTTTCCTTTTGTAAGTCCCTCCTTCTTCAAGTGTACCATCACCAAGTCTCCAACCTTGAATTGGACATTCCTCTTCTTTAAATCTGCCTTTTCCTTATACTTCTCAACATTCTTTTGAAGGGTTTCCTTCACTTGCTGATGAATATCCCTGATTGTAATAGAAAATTCCTCACCTTGTGCACTTCTCCTAGCAAATCCTTGTAGATCTCTTAGTTCATATACCCCTCGAGGGTGAATGCCATAGACTACCTCAAAAGGGCTTCTAACAATGCTCCTATTCATGGAGTCATTATATGCAAATTCAGCCTGAGGTAAAATCAGATCCCAAGCTTTCCATGCTCCTTGGTAAGGCATCTTAAGAGGTTTCCCAATGATCTATTCACCAATTCAATTTTTCCATCCATTTTTGGATGGTATGTTGAACTAAAGGACATATTTTTCCTTGAGTTTCCTCCACAAGGTTGTCCAAAAGTGACCAATGAATTTAGAATCCCTGTCAGAAACAATGCTTAATGGCAGTCCATGTATCCTAACAACCTCCTTAAAGAAGAGACCTACTATATGAGATGCATCATTGGTGCATTTACAAGGAATAATATGTGCCATCTTACTAAATTTATTAACTACCACAAAGATACTATAAAACCTTTTTGGGTTCTAGGCAACCCCAACACAAAGTTGATACTTACACACTCTGAAGGCCTATTGGGAATGGGTAGTGGTTGATAGAGTCCTACATTTGATGAAGTTCCCTTTTCCCTTTGACATATTTTCCAGCCTTCCACATACCTTCTCACATCCACCTGCAACTTTGGCCAATAGTAAAATCTCCTAACTTGTTCTAAGGTCTTGTCAAGGCCTTGAAGTGACCTCCAAGACTCCCACTGTGTTTCTCCTTTATGATATTCTCCCTCATTGAGCATTTATGCACACACAATTGGCTTCCTCTGAAGAGAAAACCATTCTTCAATAAAAATTTAGAGAATTCACCATGAAAAGAATTCAAATGATGCTTACAAACATTGTATACCTCCTTGAAATTTGAATCTTCCTGATACATATCCTTCAATGCTTCAACCCCCATGCTTTGGAGTTGGATCTCTTGCACTCCAAGAGCCCTTCTATTGAGAGCATCTACCACCTTATTTTCTTGGCCCTTCTTATGCTTTATTTCTAAAGTATAGGCTTGGAAAGACTCTACCCACTTCATCTTCCTATGATTGAGTTTGTCCTGTGCATTCAAAAAATTCAAGGCATGATTATCAATATAAAAAACAAATTCTTTAGGTGACAAGTAGTGCCTCCACTTTTTGAGGGCTTGGACCATAGCATACAATTCCAAATCATAGGAAGAATACTTCATCTTTGCTTCATTCATCCTCTCACTATAAAATGCAACCGGTCTACCTTCTTGGCTCAAAATAGCCCCTATTGCTTGATTGCTAGCATCACACTCAATGTAAAAAGTTTATCAAAATCAGGGAGCACAATTATAGGTTGTTGTGCTACTCTCATTTTCAGATATTCAAACCCTTTATCAGCCTCATTGTTCCAAGAAAACTCACCTTTGTTACCTCCTCTGATGGTATCCATGATTGATGTACAAATTTGGCTAAATTTCTTGATGAAATTTCTATAAAAGCTTGCAAGTCCATGGAAGCTTCTCACATCTCCCATGGATTTTGGTGTTGGCCTTGAGAAATAATAGCATGCACTTTTGAAGGATCCATCTTCAAACTTCCCTTGGAGATGACAAAACCAAGGTAGACTAGTTCTTCCTTCATGAATTCACACTTTTCCATGTTGATCAGCAGCTTCTCCTCTTGTAACCTCCTTAGTACCATGTCAAGGTACTTCAAATGGTATTCTTTAGACCTGCTAAACACAAGGATTCCATCTAAATAAACTACAACAACTTCCCAATGAAAGGTATCAATACCTCATTCATAAAGTGCATAAATGTACTAGGGGCATTTGATAACCCAAAGGGCATCACCAACCAATCATAGAGCCCTTCATTAGTATTAAAAGCTATCTTACATTCATCCCCCTCTCTAATCCTTATCTGATGGTACCCACTCTTTAGATCAATCTTGGAAAAGTAAGATGATCCTGATAGACAATCCATGAGGTCCTCCATTCTTGGCATTGAGAACCTATATCTGATTGTACAATCCTATTAATGGCTCTTGAATCAGTGCAAAGTGTCCAATTCCCATCCTTGGTGCTAGGATAGTAGGAACAACACATGGGCTCAAACTCTTCGTCACTAGCCCTTTATCCATCAACTCTTGCACTTGTCTTGCAATCTCCTCATTTTGAGCAGGTGTCATCTTGTATGCAGCCTTATTGCACAATGTAGCCCCTAGAATCAAATCAATATGGTGGCTTGTATCCCTAATGGGAGGTAGGGAACTATGTAATTCATTCACCATTATGTCCTTATACCTTTCCAACAACTCTTGGACTTCGTTTGGTGCATCTTCCTTCTTCTTTGTGGGAAGATTTGCTTCACTTTTTGGCTTCATAATCAGGAAGAATCCTCTTCCTCCTCCTTTGTTTAAGGTCTTCATGAACTCCTTCTCACCCACCATCAAAACACTAGGCCCTTCATGTTTTTCCTTGTCTTCTTCTAGGAGAGGTGAAAGGTTGTAAGTCTTCCCATCCTTCACAATGGAGTATGTGTTCTTCTCCCCATCATGCTTGGTCTTCCTATCAAATTGCTAAGGCCTACCAGAAATATATAGCTTAATACTTGTACTCAAAATTTTGTTCATTAGATCTCATACATTATAAGTCATGACGTGGATCTCACTATTGTAACTTTTTTGTGATTGAATAATTTGTTGTTTTATTTTCAGATGTTGGTTGTGGGAACACCTCCAAATGTTACAAGGGAAATGGATATCGATGTTTCATCCGCTATAAAATCCTCCATGGCTCTAATAGAGGAGGTATGAGGAAAATTACTAAATTTCAATTACATTTGTTGTTATAGATGTTAGTTCTAGTGAAAAATCAAACCATTATTGATTCGTAGTTTAATTCCTATTTGGATGGTTTATATAGGGCTTGAGCACACTTGAGCATCGACATGCAAATATCTCCATCATGGAGAGTGATCATAAGATGGAAGTAAGTGATTATTTTGTTAAATATATCATTTCTTATAATGTAATTTCTATATATTAATGTCTTTACTTCTTATTGTAACAATTAAGAATTCACTAGGAGCTAAACTATAGGAGGAACAACAGGAGCACTCCTCGAGCACAATAAAAATGACAAATAGACTTATCACCATCAGATTTCCAAACAAAGGGAAAGAATTTATTTCCAGAGCATGGAGAGAAATGAATTTTTATTCCAGAGCCCTTTGTTGTATGCCTAGACATGGCAATTTTGTACATATCTTGTATTAGATATATTTGACATTGCATGCCTATATGGCATTTGAGCGTAAGCCTATATGGCTATTTTGTAACTATATTTTATACTTATATTGATATATATTGATGTATGTGCACATGGCTATTTGGTTAATACAAATCTTTTTTATCAATGGTGTCCATATTTTCTCTTTTTGATAATGTCAAAAGCATGGTTGCATATAGATTAGGAAAAATACTTTTCCTTTTAGATTACCAATGCATGGAAGTTTCAAAAATTATCCTTGATATTACAAAAAGATATGTGTTTATACCATAGCAGCAAAAATCTTTTGGGGAAAAAATCAGCAAACCAAAAGTATAAGATTTTTTGAAAAATTGGGAAAACATCTAGAAAAAATCGGAAAAAAATCAGATTTTAAAAAAAAAGGAAAAAAAATTAGAACAAGAGATAAAAAAAATTTAAAGGCATTTCCATAGCATAGAGATATAGAGAGCAAATAAAATAGAGTTTAACTAATAAATAGTAAAAAATAGATTTTTGTAGTTTATATTCATATCGTTGATTACATTGTATTGCACATATTTCAAACTCAAAGCACTGCTTCACATTGCATAACTAATAACTAGATGTTGATAGATGACAAAATTTCAATTACAATATATAGTTTTTTAAAAGTCAACCTAAGTAGTTATACAATTACTTCACATTGCATAACTAATAACTAGGAGCAGCTCCCAATTGCATTTGCTTGTCATGGCATTCTATGAGACCACATTTCTTTCAGGAATTTTTTCAAACAATTCACTGCCTTGTCTATACTACCACATTTTTGATACATGTCTACCAAAGCATTTTTTCAAATAGTTCATTGTCTTGTTGCTATGGTTGAAAGCCTAAAACAAGTGCTTTCAAATAGGCTATGGATGCTTTGAAAAAATCTATAAAAAGCATAATAGTAAGCAATATCATAGACAAGTTAGTGAACTCTTTGAAAAAATGCCTCAAAGAAATGAGGTCTCATGGTGATGGAATGCCATGAAAATCAAATGCTTTGTCATGGAATTCCATCATCATGAGACCTCATTTCTTTGAGGCAGTTTTTCAAAGAGTTCACTGCCTTGTCTATGCTAACACATTTTTCATACATGTCTATCAAAGCATTTTATCAAACAATTCATTGCCTTGCTGCTATGGCTAAAATCCTAAAACAGGGCTTTCAAACAAGCTATGGATTGTCATGGCATTCCATCACCATGAGACCACATTTATTTCTTTGAGGCATTTTTTTAAACAGTTCACTGCCTTGTCTATGCTACCACATTTTTCATACATGTTTACCAAATAATTTTATCAAAATTTCACCTCCTTGCTGCTATGGCTAAAGACTAAAATAGGTGCTTCAAAACAAGCTATGGATGCTTGGAAAAAATCTATCAAAGCATAATTTAATAAGCAATAGCATAGACAAGGCAGCGAACTATTTGAATAAAAGCCTCAAAGAAATGTGGTCTCAATGGTGGTGGAATGCCTTGACAATCCATAGCAATTTTGTCATGGCATTCATCATGGAATTCCATCACCATGAGACCACATTTCTTTGAGGCATTTTTTCAAAGTTCATTTCCTTGTCTATGCTACCACATTTTTCATACATGTTTACCAAAGCATTTTATCAAATAGTTCACCTCCTTGTTGCTATGGCTAAAATCCTAAAATAGGTGCTTCTAAACAAGCTATGGATGCTTGGAAAAAATATATCAAAGCATAATAATAAGCAATAGCATAGACAAGGCAGTGAACTATTTGAATAAAAGCCTCAAAGAAATGTGGTCTCAATGGTGGTGGAATGCCATGACAATCCATAGAAATTTGCTTGTCATGGCATTTGTCATGCCATTCCATCACCATGAGACCACATTTCTTTGAGGCATTTTTTCAAATAGCCTATTGCCTTGTCTATGCTACCACATTTTTCATATGTGTTTACCAAAGCATTTTATCAAGAATTTCACCTCCTTGATCCTATGGCTAAAAGCCTAAAATAGGTTATTCCAAACAAGCTATGGATGCTTGGAAAAAATCTATCAAAGCATAATTTAATTAAGCAATAGCATAGACAAGGCAGTGAACTGTTTGCAAAAAAGACTCAAAGAAATGTGGTCTCAATGGTGGTGGAATGCAATGACAATCCATAGAAATTTTCTTGTCATGGAATTGATCATGCCATTCCATCACCATGAAACCACATTTCTTTGAGGAATTTTTTCAAACAATTCACTGCCTTGTCTATGCTACCACATTTTTCATACATGTCTACCAAAGCATTTTATCGAACAATTCACTTCCTTGCTGCTATGGCTAAAAGCCTAAAAAAATTACTTTTGAACAAGCTATGGATGCTTGGAAAAAATCTATCAAAGCATAATAGTAAGGAACAAGCTATGGTCTCATGGTTTTTTTCACGCAAAAATCAATGTGATTTTATTCACATTTTTTTGTAGGTTATAAACACTTCTTTTTTTTGCCAATTTTGTTGTTTTAAATGTCATTCAATTTTATGGTAATTTTTTTGTTTATATTATGATATGTGATATTCTAATCCACCACCATGAAACCACATTTCTTTGAGGAATTTTTTCAAACAGTTCACTGCCTTTTCTATGCTACCACATTTTTCATACATGTCTACCAAAGCATTTTATCAAACAATTCACTGCCTTACTATTATGGCTAAAAGCCTAAAAAAATTACTTTCAAACAAGCTATGGATGCTTGGAAAAAATATATCAAAGCATAATAGTAAGCAACAATCTATGGTCTCATGGTTTTTTTTCATGCAAAAATCAGTGTTATTTTATTCACTTTTTTTTGTAGGTTATAAACACTTTTTTTTGGCCAATTTTGTTGTTTTAAATGGCATTCAATTTTATGGTAATTTTTTTGTTTATATTATGATATGTGATATTCTAATCCTAATTCATGCTTCTAGGTTGCATAGATATATATTTTGTTTTACATTTTTTTGTACCAACAAACCCAAAATGAATTGAACCCCCCTCCAAAACATTTTGGCCAAACTAGCATATTTGGGTGAGAAAGAGGACCATGCCTGGTGTGAACATTCCTATTTGAATGCATTGGAATAGTTTGTTTGGTCACACGAGTTGCAAAATGAAAGTTGCACCACTTTGCAACTTTCCACTACTTCCATTTGACACTTTTTCCATCAACTGAAATCTGGACACCACGGGAAAACCACTCTGAGATAATGAAAAATGGGAGAGGTTATTGTAGAGGGACCCAACATGATCCCATTGGATTAGATGAGAATTTTCTAAGTATCACGGTGTCCGAGTAACCTCATGCTGAAGTTTACAACAATTTTTCCTTATAGACCCTTAAAGGATTGATCCAGTTGAAAATAGCTCAAAGTGATTCCATGTGTTTGGGTGCAAAAGAGGGCCATTCCTAGTTTAAAAATTCCTATTCAGATGGATTGGAATATTTTGTTTGGTCACACAAGTTGCAGAATGAAAGTTGCGCCACTTTGTAACTTTTCACTACTTCCATTTGACACTTTTTTCATCAACTGAAACTTTGACACCACAGAAAAAACACTTTGATATAATATAAACCAAGAGAGTTATTGTAGAGGGGCCCAATGCAATCCCATAGAATCAGACAAGAAGTTTCTAAGCATCACGGTGTCTGAGTAACCTCATGCTAAAGTTTGCAGCCATTTTTTCCTTTGGACCCTTAAGGGATCGATCCGGTTGAACGTAGGTTCAGAGCGATTCTGCGTGTTTGGGTGCAAAATAGGACATTCCTAGCGTAAACATTCCTATTCAGATGTGTTGGAATAGTCCGTTTGGTCACATAAGTTGCAGAACGAAAGTTGCACCACTTGGCAACTTTTCACTACTTCCATTTGACATTTTTTCCATCAACTGAAGTCTGACACCACGGGAAAACCACTCAGAGATAATGAAAACCGAGAGGTTGGTATTATAGGGGCCCAACGATCCCATGGGTTAGCACAGGATAATTTCTGTAAACATCATGGTGTCTGAATAACCTCATGTTGAGGTTTGCCCCATTTTCCCTTTAGACCCTTAAGGGGATTGATCTAGTTGAACGTAGCTTGGAGCAATTATGCGTGTTTGGGTGTGAAATAGGACCATTCCTAGCATAAAAATTCCTATTTGGATACATTAGAATAGTCTTTTTGGTCACACGAGTTGCAGAATGAAAGTTGCACCACTTTGCAGCTTTCCACTACTTCCATTTGACACTTTTTTCATTAACTGAAACTTCGACACCACGGGAAAACCACTCCGAGATAGTGTAAACCAAGAGAGGTTATTGTATAGGGGTCCAATGTGATCCCATAGGATTAGATGAGAAGTTTCTAAGAATCATGGTGTCCTAGTAACCTCATGCTGAAGTTTGTAGCCATTTTTCCCTTTGGACCCATAAGGGATCGATCTGGTTGAACGTAGTTCAGAGTAATTCCGCATGTTTAGGTGTGAAATAGGACCATTCATAGTGTAAAAATTTCTATTCATATGTGTTGGAATAGTCTCTTTGGTCACACGAGTTGCAGAACAAAATTTACACCACTTTGCAACTTTTCACTGCTTTCATTTGACACTTTTTTCATCAACTGAAAATTGGACACCATGGGAAAACCACTTTGAGATAATGAATCGAGAGAGATTATTGTAGAGGGGCCCAAAATAATCTCATCAGATCAAATGAGAATTTTCTAAGCATCATGGTGTCTGAGTAACCTCATGCTAAAGTTTGCAGCCATTTTTCCCTTTGGACCCTTAAGGGATAGATCTAGTTGAATAAAGGGTCTATACTCTAAACTTATCCAAATCTTACCAAATTTTGGGGGAGAAATTCTAAGGTATCAAAACTTCAAACTCCATAATTAGATCTTAGTTATACCACTATACAATGGGTAAACCACAAAACCCTCTATTGTAGCCTAAACCCTAGGGGTTTATTGAAAATGATACTTCTAAAGCTAACCACAACCTATAAATTACTCAAAAAAGTTTTTGATACCCTACAAAAGCTCAAAAAATCTTAAAATAATGTTTCCCTACACAAAAACACAATTTAACTTTTCAAAACCACCATTTTTCTTAAAGAAAACTCACTTTTACACACATGGGTTTCACACCCATCTCACTTTCAGACCTCCCCAACACAAACACATCATTCCCACACCTTAATAATGTTAGTGAAAACCCATTCCTCAAGTTACAGAGGCTACAAAAAGAGGAATGGGTCAAAAATCCATTTTTATTGACTCAAAACCTTGAAATGTACAAGTTTGGGCTAGTTTTAGTAAATTGATGATATTCTACTCCTTATTTTCCTTGATGAACAAAACCTATTGAATGGTGCTCTTGCACTAATCATACATCGACCTTCTTGTCCCTCCTAAATTTTGTACCACATCCATTAGCTCCACATAAAACTCGGCATCCTTGGTCTTCTTGGTTCCCATGCCTTGATATGGTTATGCAAATGAAAATGAAGCAAAATAATCATCTCCTTCTCTGTTGGCTAGAAGAATGCATGCTTAATGTTTTGATACATGATATCAGCTTTCTCATCTACTCTCATGGTTGAATACCAAAATTCAATATGGTGGGCCTTCAGAGTTCCAGTCATCTTTCTTCCTCTTCCACCAAATGTTGGCCTGATCCACACTTCTACCAATGTAATTGACTTTGTTTTTGAAAGTTGAATTTTCTCCTGAGTCACCAGTGTTGCTCTATCTACCTTTTCAGACTCTTTCATTGCTATAGATCATCTCTGTGATTTAATCATTTGTACCACATGTGGTTGATGTTCTTTGAATCCTTGCATCTAAAGGAAATTTCCTCAACATAAATACTCTCTCAAGGTTAACAATCATACATTGACCTTCTTTCCTATCTTAAAGTTTGCACCACATCCATTACCTCCACATAAAACTCAACATCCTCAATCTTCTTGGTTCCCATGCCTTGATATGGTTATGCAAATGAAAATGAAGGAAAGTGATTTCACCTCCTTCTCTATTGGCTAGAAGAATGCATGCTTAATGTTTTGATACATGATATCAACTCTCTCTTCTGATCTCATGGTTGAATATCGAAATCCAGTATGGTCAGCCTCCAGAGTTCTAGTCATCTTTCTTCCTCTTCCACCAAATGATGGCCTAATCCACACATCTCCCAACCTAATTGGATTTTTTTTCTAAAAGCTAAACTTTCTTCTGAGTCACCAATGTAGCTCTCTCTGCCTTTTCAAACTCTTTCATTGCTACAAATCATCTTTGGGATTTAATCATATGTACCACATGGTTGATGTGCTTTGAATCATCAGTAATAGTCTTCAAAATTAGCTTCTAGTACAAGTTCATTCTGCTTTCATAATAATTTATAACCATGGAGTTCATCCATTCCTTGATGCCATCAAGTGAAGATTGAGGAATGGCATCAATGCGGAGTACATCCCTCTTGAAGTCTTTGAAATCAATAGCCATATCAAATTATTTTTTCTTAAGTCCTACTCTCTCAAAGTTAACTCCATGAAAACCAAGCTCTCTAAATGGTACATATCAAAGTCTAGTTCAAAATATTTTAGATGAGGCTTCTCCCATAGGTCTCTTACTCACTTGACAAAACCTTGAAACTCTGTATTGATGTTATTTTTCATGTCCCTCTCTTGTTGTTCTTCCTCAACTTCATCAAGATCATACATTGACCTTCTTGACCCTCCTATATTTTGGACCACATCCATTACCTCCACATAAAATTGGACATCCTTGGTCTTCTTGGTTCCCATGCCTTGATATGCTTATGCAAATGAAAATGAAACAATGTAATCATCTCCTTCTCCATTGGTTGGAATAATGCATGCTTAATGTTTTGATACATGATATCAGATCTCTCTTCTACTTGCATGGTTCAATACCAAAATCTAGTAGGGTGGGCCTCTAGAGTTCCATTCATATTTCTTCCTCTTCCACCAAATGCTAGCTCAATCCAGACATCTGCCATACTAATTGACTTTGGTTTTGAAAGGTGAATGATGCAGGAGCACCCATACCTCACCCTCAATTTGTGATTGTTTGATGGTAAATTGGGAGGATAGTTGGTAAATGTTAGTATGTTGAGGTCCTTTTGTCTTGAATAAGGTCTAATAGACCAATATTTTTTTATATACCTTTGGTTTTTTTAGTGAAAGGAAAATCCATTTTTCTTTGTTCAACCTATACAGACCAATAGGGTCTGAGTTTACTTTAATTTTTGTGATGGAGCCCTTCCTCCTACTATGGTGAATTGTGACTCAGAGGAAAGGTTTACAATGTGTTGTTTTCAAGTTTCCTTAACTCTTTTAATAATGGTAAGGCATTTATAGGGCTGGTGATGTTGTTTTAGGTTGAGAATGTCATATTATGGCTTGAAATGGAGGAACCAAAGTGATGTTTTTGAGATCTACTGAGTCTAAATGGTAGGTGAAGGTTTATTATGTGCGTACAGACCCTAAAAAACTTGTTTGATGCTTTGGTGAGAGTTTGGAAGGCCTTGGAGTTGTGAGATGCTAAAAACCCTATGTATTTGTTAGAAAATTGAGGGTTTTAATCAATTATGGCTTAGAGGCTGAGTGATTTTCTAAAACCTATGGAATTGGGAGTTTTGTGACCTATTTGATGACTTTCCAAGAGCTTCTGGGGTTACAAGAAGTGTAAAGAGAAGTTTGAAGGATCTCCAAGAAAATGCAAAGAAACCTTGTATGTTTGGCTTGGGAATGGTGTTGGGGGTTTTATTATATTCTATTTTGATGATGAGATGGTTCTTGAGAGGCATTCTCCAAAATTTAAGCCAAATTGTTTAGTTTTGAAGCATTTTTGTTGGTAGTTGTTCCAAGATGGCTAGATGAAATAACAAAGGTTGTTGATTTACTAAAATCTGATTTGTTTGAGTCTTCTCCACCTTCACTCTGCATCACTAAAGTTTCTCCTGAGTCACCAGTGTAGCTCTCTCTTCCTTTTCAAACTCTTTCATTGCTACAGATCGTCTTTGGGATTTAATCATTTTTACCACATGGTTAATGTTCTTTGAATCCTTGCATCTAAAGGAAATTTCATTGACAAAAAAATTGCTACTCTCTGAAGGTTAACAATCTCAATCTAAATAATAGTACATTTACAACCATATTCAAATATTTTCCTTCAAAAGGCTACAAATTCAAATATTGACTTAAATAGCCTTCAAGAGGCTTTAAATAGCCTTTACAAATGATTCTACATCTTTCCAATCATGCCTAACTATTTTTTTTGTAACGAACATGACTTATTACATTATAAATCAATTGTGGATGTGTTATGACCTTATTCAATTGACAAAACTCATAACACAAAACTAACTGAAAAGATTTCCGTGAACCAAATTTGCTCAATAACCTTGGTACCCCTACACCAAATATCATTATTGCAATAAATTTCATTACAAGTAAATCTCATTACAATGCCTGAGGTACTTTGTTCTCACTGATATTTTACAATTTCACTCATACATTTGAGATGCTCTTATAATTTCTACATCATGGGTTCTCATTTAGAGGTTAACTTCAAATGAGAAACTTGAGATTCCCTCACAAATCTTCGCACACTCTTTTATAATGGCTTGAAATCAAAATTGAGATTTTTCAAGATCATCAAAATAAGGATGTTGCATTGCTTTTTTGGTTGAGATTCTCTTTGATGGCTCCAAAATCAGCATTTTTTGCAAAGAGAGACCAATCAATTTTTACTAGTTTAGCTACAGATAGGAAATGTAAAAGAATAAAAAGAAACAACTCATGTGCAAAATGGAAATGAAATGAAAATAGATAGAAGGAACTTATAGATAGGCATGGCAGTCTGTCAACTTAGTCAATCCTGCTCATACATCTTCATTGCAAGTTCCAAGATACCTATTTCACAAAACACCTCTCATGAATCTAGAATATCTTGAAATTCAATATGCTCCTATAATTTTCTTCATCATAGGTGCTCACAATAAGGTTAACTTCTAATGAATAACTTGAAATTCCCTCACCAAGCTTCGTACACACTTTTGTAATGGCTGAAAATCATAATTGAGATTTGGCTTGATAATCAAAATAGGGATATTGCATTGATTTTATGCCTAAGATTCTCTTGGATGGCTCATAAATCTACATTTTTTGCAAGGGGGCACCATTCAATGTTTATCGGGTTACTTATAGATACACAAAGTAAAATAAGACATGATAGCATTGGCATCAAAAAAATTAATGTGGATACAAGTATAAATTAATAAGAACCATTGTGCATATACTTACAAATTAATCTAATGAACCATCTGGATCTGCTCTACTCTTTATTGTGTCAAGTATTACCTCATGGTCAAACTCATAGACCTTCCACAAGGTCGTGTTCAAAGGTTTGCCCCCATATTTTCTCAAACAAACATTGGATGCCACAACAAGGTTCGAGTAATGAAGAATCTTGCGATGCGTGTCAAAGTCCTCAAACAACCAATGTTTAACACTCTCATGTGGGTACCTTCTAAGCCACATTCTAGTAACAACAACTGAGCTTGTAGGGTATTCGATGTTTTCTCCATCTATAACTGGGGCTTCCAATTTATTTTTAGCCTCAAAACAACAACACAAGTAATAGTTTGTTCCTTCTTCATTTTCTTCATCTGCAATAACTACATAAACATACCTTGCATTGATATGTGCATAAAATCACTCGAAACTAGAAAAATTACAAATACAGTACCAAGTAAGATAATAATATAGAATTTGAAAAACTAAGCAAGTAGATATATTACCTAGTTGAACTAGATCTGATACATGGTCAAAGTCTACTAATGATTCCATCTGTGTTAGTTCCAATTCCATCAAAGGGAGATATGTGTGAAGTGGGAAAAGATAAATTTTCAACCATTTGTCAACCCACTCCCCTGACTCACAACCATTCTAGGCTTGCATTGTACATGAAGAACAAAAGCATGCCATCTTTCGTGTACCGATACTCCATGAACCTACTTTTGAGCTAAGGAAAGAGTGTAGCTCACTCGATCCTATTAGTGTACAACAATCCTAATCATATGGTGCAGTGTTAGTATTATCCATCAACCAAAAAAATCTACGAATTGAAGATGTACCTTCATTTCCTAACCCATCAAAGCATTACACTGCTCAAAAATTGAACTTGCATCTGTCAACTTTGCAATGTCTTTATACTTTAACTCTTCTCATGCTAATGCTCTTTTCACACATGCTCCTGCACCATCATGCTCCCCCTTTCCATGCCCGACCTCACCAAAGTTCCACATATGTTGAACACCTGTAGTGAGATGCATCCTGGACAACTAGTAGAACATTTGTGCATTCTTGAAATGAGTTACATAGTTATTTGAGCATATTATATGTCAATCGTATGCTATGGCCCTCCGAACCAAATCACTATAGAACATCTGGAAGAAACCTTGCATGAGCTCTAGAGAATGTGTGCGATCATCACTAATATAAAAGTGATACTCCCTCCATACCTTCATTTGGTCCTCTGTACTATCAGCTGCATGAATGAATGCTATGTGCACAAATATTGATACTTGTGTGGAGTTGTAATACTATGATTGCACCTCACACTATGGTTGTAGAGTGTAGTTCTCTACAAATTCAACCACTGATACTATGCTGCCAAATGGAAATGTGTCCTTACATAGCTTGAATTGTGTGTCCAACCATTGGGCTCTATGGGTATGCCTTGCATACTCATACACTAGATTCTCACAAAATATGGACATAAACTAATACACTGGAATCTTCTCAATAACCAAATCACACCTTTTTGCTTGAGACCCATCTTATGTAGTGTATGCTACTATTTTATACTTCCTGAAATCTACTAGTTTATGCCCCACCTCATCTGTGCTTTCCATATGTTGACATACTCGCATTCGTTGCAAGCCACCGCAATGCTCGCATGAACCATCCAAGCATGTTCTCCTGTAGAATATTTGGCCATCCTCTATTTGACATAAATTTTTTGATAAGAACTCTCTTGAAGATTTCGGTGGAGCTTCTATGCCACAATCTTGCAAAACATCATTAGTATGCAAATCTAAACATATAGAATGATAAACATCATAATGGTTAGTGAATTCAATATGTAGTCTACTGCAACAAGTAGTGCATGTGCGATTTATCTTGACATAAAAAGGTTTAAGCATTTCAAAGAATCTTTGATAAATACTAATTTTAGGATAAGCATTTTGAAATTTATGAAAAATTTGGTTTGAGTCGTATCCAAAAAATGCTTTGGATGTGGCTCATAGTTCCGACTACTGATTCTCCTTCTTACGACATCCCTTTGATTCAGAGATGGCCTTGTATTATTCTTCCAATAATATTCAATTAGTGTTCTCAATACTTCAACAACTTTTCTATCTTTATGTAGCAGTCTTCTCGAGAATGCCCATAATTCATTTGAATCGTTGCCCTCAATTCTTTTCCACCTTTGAATGGCTCTTGATAAAGTTTTTCTACTAATTTCGATTTGTTCACTTGTATTTTTAATGAGAAGAGATCTCTTTGTTTGATAGCTTACCAAAGTCGATGTAATGACACATCAAGTGACATTACTATCCTTTGAGTGTGAGGTCTTACCCACATTCTCAAAAGCATCCATTAGATTCTTCACAATAGTGTTTTCACTTGATGCATTTGATGTTCTCAACCCAAGAGTCTTCATGATGTTTATGTAGTTTAAACCCCACATCATTTGAACAAATAGTTGACATCTTTCGATCTCATTTAGCCTTTCAAAGAACATTTTCCAAATCTTATTAGCATATCTTCTACAAGTGCATTCTAGAATATTACCTTCCATGTGCTACAAAATATCCTCATCAATATTAATCAAAAACTTTGGCTTTCTACGCAAAATTCTAGGTGGTGTTCTCTTAGGTACATACATCTCAACATTAGCAATTTCTTCAATATTTAATTGAGGTGGGCTAGATTTCCTACCTTCGACCGAGGGTTGAATAGAATACATGCTTTGAGGTTCACGTGGGGATGATGGCATACCTTGTTCATCAAATCCAAGTGATGATGTACTCTCAACTTCAGATATGGTGGTTGGTGTCCAACCATACTCACTTGTGGTAGATGGTGCCCCTCCATATTCACTTATGCTTAATGGTGTCCCTTCATATTCACTTGCAGTAGAGGGTGTGTCTCCAACTACGGTATCTACATCTCCCCTATCATGACTCTTTTGCATTCATGCCCTTTGTGCTACCAATTTCTTTTCTCTTTTTGATGATTCAGGTTCCTCTTAATGTGGCTTGTTTTCGTCAATCATTCCCAATTCCTATTTTTCATGATATTCCCTTGTCCGTTTTTTCTCTTTATCTCTGAAGGCTTGGAGCTGATCATCTATTAGTTTTTTCCTTTTAACAGTTCACTTCTTTGACATGACAAATAATTTTACCTATGCAAAAAGTGCTAAGTCAAGTCAAATTAACTAATAGTGAAGGGTTGTAAAAGTCTATTAAAGAGGGAGACCAACAGTCACCTCTTTCTAATGTTAGTTTTCAAAGTTCAAGTGGTTTGTTTTCGAGTATGATATTGTGAAAGATGGAATCAAGTTCAAGCTAATCCCATTATAGGGAGATGACAGGGAACAAAACAAAATGGAAAGGATAGTGATGATGGGAAGGAAGGAGTTCCTCAAGCAAGAGGAAGATAAACATGGTGAAGGAACAACCACTTACACAAAGAAAAGAGTTGAGGTAGAAAAAGTATACAAAGGAGTAATGTTAGAAAGGAAAAAGGATGGAGAAATAGTGATAAGAGAAAGGGAATCCTTTATACAGGATCTAGACATGTTTGCAAAGTAGGTTGGAGACAAGAAAAGGTAGGAATAGGTGTAGGATAGTCTAATACTATCAAAACAAAGGTATGAATACCTAATGAAAAGAAATGTGAGGTGAATAACCTTGGGGTAGAGACCCTAATGCAAGGAAAAGGCAAGATAAGTGGAGACAAGATGGAGAAGAGGTGAGAATGGCCTAGTAAGGTCATGGTGGAAGAGATGGATTGTCCAATGAAAGGGCAAGATGGAAAGAAACAGACTGATGACAAAGAAGATGGAAGACCACATGATGAGAAGGTCTCAGAGGCAAAGGGAAAGAAGGCAGAGGTAAAAGAGTGTGGATGGATTGAGGAAATCCATAAAGGGCTTGTCAATAATAAAGAAATTATGATAGGGGCAATGTTGTGTCCCCTGCAGATAAAGAGAGACAAGGAGAAAACAAGCATTGTAGAAATAGTGACATTTAAATCAGAAGATGCAGAGGTAAAGGGAGATTTCATTCAAAGTCTAGATGCAAAGAACCCATGTAGGGGGAAAGAAAAAGAATACAAGAAAAAAATTTGATGCAGGTCATAAAAATGTAAGTTGCAAAGAGGCTAGATAAAAGGCCAATGGAAGAATGTATGATAGTTGAGGATAAAGATAAGTTTGTGGAAAGCATGGTAGATGCAGTAAGTGGTCCACTAAAGGGAAAAGAAGATAAAGATACTGAAAATATAGTGTTGGAAAAGAGTTCAGTGGAGGATAAGAGATCAGAGGATGTGATGCATCAAGTGGAATGGAAAAAAGCAAAGGAAAGGTCTGAGATAGAGTTTGTAGAAGGTGCAGTCACCATAAAAGGTGAAATTGCAAATAAAAATTATTTGAATGACTCAAATATGGAAGAGAATAAGGAAGAGATGTTTATAAAGGTTGGCCAAGTGAAGGCTAGAGGAAAGGTGAGAGTGGGATCTCCAAATGAAATGGAGAAGAAAGAAAAAGATGAGGCTAGGACAATGGATGGTCCTAGATGGGTAAGTGTACTGATGTGGAAATTGTATGCAGTTGTGGCAATGGCTCCTCAATGGGAGAACCTGAAGAAAATGGTGAAGAGGATGGATAAGAGGAAAAGAGTGAAGGGAGTACTTTATTACTTCCTTTTTTTCATGATCATGTTGATGGAGGTGAAGCCAAGGGTGAAAAATAAAAGGACAAAGAGTGGACTGTTTGGAAGTAAGTGACACCATGGAACAAGTAAGGAGAAATTAGATGTAGCCATGGATGATAGGAAAGAGTAGGAAGGTGCAGGTTCAAGGTGATCAATCAAGAGAGGAATTGTTTTGAAAGTACAAGGCCAAGCCTAAGGTGAAGATGAAGGAAAGAGGGAGAAATGGTAGGAACAAGGAGGATCATCAGAGATTTGTTGCAGGTCAAGGTGTTGCAAAATTCCAAGAGACTTGGAAAGCTTTCATGGCTAGATGTATGGTGCAAGAGCACCAAGGATAGCTAGGACCATTAGGTGGTCAAGTGATGAATTTTTTATTTGTAATCATGAGTGTGATGTAATAAGGTCTCAAAAGACCATTAGGAAGTTTTTTGAGTCATGTTAGGTTGATAGTTTTATGAAGTTGCCATGTCTTGGAAAATGTTGTCAATATGATGGAATTAAGCCTTCAATGGCATAAACATGAAAAAACCTATAACCTATAAGATGAAATGTAAAGGTCAAAGTAGTGTGATGAGGCCATCATAAGGTCATTAGAATAGGTTGAAAGTTAGTTCTAGTGTCAAAAAGTGAAAATTGCAAAAAAAAGAAAAAAATGCAAAGTTGCACTAAAAAGGGAATTGAAAGGTCAAGTTGGTAAAGGGAAGTTGTAAGGTGGTTTTAGATGGTTGTATAGGTAGGATTTCCTTTAAAAAAGGACATGTAAATATTGGAGGGAGGTTGGCATGACTCCATTTGAAAATTTGAATGAAATATTTTGTTGTTTCCATGATTTTCCCTATTTTTCTAAACTTTGTTGGCAATAAATAGTCTGTATAGTGAATATTGTGGCATGAAATGAATTGGGAATGATAGTGGAGTGATTCTACTATGATTTGCATTATATTTGAGGCTTAACCATTTTTTTTTGTTCGTTTTAGAGTATATTTTCAAACACTACCTATGTCACTCAGAAATTAAGGGTTTGAGAGTACAAAGAATGCAAGCTTGATCCATTCCACCTTCTATAGGTATTGTAACTCGATGGAATGGATCATAATAGGTAGGGTTAAATGTTTGGGGGTATATTTTGTGCACATTTGTTCATTTGAGTGAGTAGGAGTGATGCCTAGGTCTGGAAAAGTCAATTTTCCTTGTGAATTTGAAGGCTAGATGGTGGGGTTTGTCAAAATGATGAAGAACTTGTTGATCTAATGAACTTTTAAGTTTGTGTAGGGTATTTGGAAGGTGTTTGATGCTTTGTGGGGGTTTGGAAAGGCTTGGGCATATTACTTTCAATAAACCCTTGGGTTTTAGCATGTAAAAGGAGGGTTTGCTAAGACAACACTTTAGAATGTTTGTGTCTAGGAACTAACCATGGATTTTGTTGTTTTAGAACATATCAAATTACTATCCATTGGTTTGGAGTAAAAAAAGAGTCTTTAAGAGGGACCTCCTTTGTAAAATGGGGCTAATCTAGTAGCCTTTGGGCAAGGTAACCTATTGAAACTACATACTGTTGCAAGGGAACCTTATGAGTGGATGCTAAATGGATGATGTGTTGGACCTTTTATGGCCTTCTCTAAAAGATGGGTCCATTGGATGAATTTTGAGACCTAGAAAGCAAAGGATATTGTTTTGGGAAGTTTGGGAGAATGAATTTTTGAAGGTTGTTTCTTTGCATGCATTTGATCAAATTGGGTTGGTTGTTATGTTGCTCCACCTTGTTTGCATCAGTATTTGAATTGACATTAGGTTGTTATGAGTTAATATTCACCTTGGCTCTACATTAGGAAGGCCTTAGAGTTGTGAAATATATAAAACCCTAGATATTTATGAGAAAATTGAGTTTTTTTGTATTGTAAACCTATTTGAGCATGCATTAGGAGTATATTCCAATTTTTTAGAGACATGTATGGAAAATTTGGTAGCATAGACAAGGCAATCAGCTAGTTTGTATAACTGTTTGACAAAATACCTCAATGAAAGCTTTGGAAGCATACACAAAGAAAGTCAATTATTAAATTTAACAAAATGCCTCAAAGAGATATGATTTTAAAATGTAATAGGAAAGTGTATATAATTGTGTAATTTAAAATGTCTATTGACAACCTAAGGTTGTAACATGACAAACAAACAATTTGATCAATATGGAATAAGAAAAACAACAAAAATGAAAGCAAGTCATAATAGAATGAAAGAAAATGTACAAAGACTTCACATACCTAAAAAACCAAAGTTTAAAATGGAGGAGTTCTACCCAATTATGTAAACTTTGCTTCTTCTTTCCTCTAATTCCTCAAAAATTTGACTTTTTCAAAAGCTTGTTCCCCTCCAAACTTCAATTGTATATCAGTTATCACTGCAATTCAAACTTGAATTCATATTACATGTCTTCCAACGTGAAAACTCTGCTATTTCATGCAAAGGTGATGGAAATATCATGAAAAAGGTGGTGGAATCTAAATATAATGCATGCACACTTCACTCAATCACTAAAAAGTTACTTTTTGTCAGAGCACGTGCAGAACCAGGAGAATATATAGAATGTGGGCTGACATCACAGGTATATTGTGTTTTTTAACCATTTTTTAGTGCAATAATTAATGCACACACATTATAACACACTTGCGTTATTTCTTACTAAACAGCCATCTCTCTATTTATCAATAACATGCTTGTGTTATAATAAATTTAGTTTTTTTAAAGATTTATATGGTATACCCACTCCCACCCTATCTCCCACACACTTTCACTCTCTCCCACTCTCCCAGTCTCTCCAACTCTCTCCCATTCTCTCTAACTCTCCCATCCTTTCTCCCATGCTCTTTGACTCTTTAACCCTCTCTCCCACTCTCTCCAACCTTCCCATCTTATACAATTCTCTTTGACTCTCTCTGACTCTC
>VDFB02274648.1:0-26859 GCA_007258455.2 Sequoia sempervirens
TAGGACAAAGTTCGGATACTATATGAGTGCCTACTTTTAGGTTGTCCTAGATCCTATGCGGACATTTCCACCATATGTTTGGGTTGTGCCATAGATTCTAGCACCCTCACACTCAAGGGCCATGTTGATGGTGAATTCTGCACAGCAACAACTTAGACATAATATAGAATCCTATCTCTCTTGAAAGGTAAATCTCTATTAGCAAGCCTCAAGAGATAACCCCAAGGTCTCTAATGTCAGGTCTTGACAATGCATAAACAACTCAGTGATAAAATGTGAAAATGCTAGTAATCACAAAGGGACCTTACTACAAGAAAAATACTGAACCGATTTTATCAGATCTAACGATCTGGTGATACTTTAATCCAAAAATCTGACCCAATAACCAAAGAAATAGAAAAGATAAGGATTTCAAAGAGATTTCTAAATCTAATACTACTACTAAGATTAACAATGAAAATAACCAACACTTGAAATGGACCAATCCTTCAAAAATGATCTCTACTTGACCCAGATAAATTTGCAATCTTATAGAAAACAGTGCAATCTTCTGAGGTGTTAAGATTTTCAAATCATGAACATTTATTCAACAACCCTATTGTAGTTGAAATGAACAAATCCTCTCAGTTGAACTAAGCACAAAAAATATGAAGTCCAGGCTAACTTTGCGAAGCAACTAACAATCAATTGGTTGCGAAAAGTATGGACTGAAGGATTGCTGCAACATTCAAGTATCAAATTACAAACATTATTGAATCAAATCTAATCTAAACATTAACCCACTCAAAGCAATTTTAAAGATGGAGAAACAAGAACCATGTAAGACAAGAGAATACAGGTATGGCACCAAATCACAATGTCATTTTTTGTATTCAAATTGTCCACTGTAGCAACAATTCCAGCTTTCTGTTACAATATTTGCTTGAGAGCCACTCTTCGCTAACCCTAACTCTACTTAATTAGCTATTTTTCTCTATCCTACTTCTATCTTCTACCTCCTTTTGACTAACTTCTAACCGTATCTAACCCCTTACAAATGAGGCGAAATGCCAAATATATAGAATCCCTAGAAAACCTGTCGGCCAAGCAAGAGCTAGCAGCATTAACTGGGCACCACCGACTAGCCAAGAGAAAGTCAAAATGGAAAAAAGGAATGCATTAAATGTGCAAACAACACCTAGGTCGGCCCGGGATTCCCAATGCAGCTCAGACCAATGCAAGGCATGATAATGGGGAAGCACAAATCTCGGAGTAGTTGGGCATTAACTACCCTCCCCTTTGTCTCTATTCTGATCCGACCCTTCATGAACTCTCTGAAATGTCCCATCCAAGTCAGCCACTGGTGGCAAAGGAAAAACCCTAAGTTGATTCTCAATGGACGCAATCTCTTCTCTTGACCGCTCGACCAACCTATCCCAATCTACCTTATATGTCATATGCTTATCAATAATTGCGAGGTACATGGCCGCATCATCCAACTGGTGCTCAGAAACATAACCATCATCAAGTGGCGCATAAACATCATGCCACCACTCTCTCAACTGTTCCAAACTCAAGTACTTGGGCGTGATCTTCCTTCTTCCTGTCATAATTTCAAAGAAAGCAATGGAACCATTGTAAACCCCAGTTAGGGTGTCGTCAATCTGCTTCCTTTGTTTGTAAATCTTTTTCAACACTTTCTGCCTGATTTGCAATGCTTCAAACCACTCCCATGGTTCGGCAGCTCTAGAGGAAGGAAGAATTCCATCACTCACTAATTTATCTTTGGTGCATTCCATGATGGTTTTGGTTTTCTATAGAAGGAGGTTTATGTCTTCCTTATCTTGCGCCAACACTTGCTTCAACCACTCAGTTGCCCTTGTAGCATCCTTCCCTATTGACAGAATCTCCTTAATAGCTTCATCACCCTTTATTTGCACCCCTTTCAACCAACTCGTAGTGGCAAGGGTGGAATCCTTCATCTTTTCTAGCTCGGTGATGGTCTCTTGAGGTAGAGGATTTGTAGCAGAGGAAGAAGGGTTAATGGATTGTAGGGGTTTCATTAATTCCTCCAACCATTTCCTGAGATTTTCATTCTCTTTCTTTAGTTCCTGCTTGGTCTTCATTTCCTTCCTCAATCTACTCACAATAACTGCACTAGAATCCTAGTAATCCTCAATATCCTGCTCAACGGATGTAGGCCCAAGATTGAAAGTCTAAATATTGTAGTCCTTTCCGACCACATCATCTTTGTTTTTATCCAGAGCAGAGGTGGAATGTGAACAACTCGAACATGAGCTTTATCTCTTTCAATCCTTGAAATCACCCTAGCCTTCTTTTTACCTTTCACTTTTCCAATTTTAGCTAGGAGCTCATCCCAATTTGGTGGACTATCTTCCATAACAACTTGTTTTCTCTTTATCTCTTTGTCGAGCCAACTAGGGATAGTGGACTCCAATTGCACCTGGCCCTGCCCCATTTCTTCTTGTTGATCTTTTGCTATCTCCTCTCCCAAATTATGTTTATCAGAAGTCCCATTTGTCTTGCTTTCCCTCTCCTTAGCATGCTCTTCTTCATATATAGGCGAGGGGGGCCTTCACGATTTCCTCTTCTCGTGGAGGGACCTCTTCAGCTCTGACAGGGGAATCTGCATATGCCACCATAGGGGACTGCATTATCTTTTCAATTTCTGCCTCTGCACTATGGAGATCACCCTCATGAAACTCTTCCCCTTTAGTATCCGGATGATCTTCTACATCCTCTAACTCACTAGGCTTGCCTTGAGCTTCATGAGATGGAGGCATATCATCATGTTGCACGCCATGAGAAACCACCAAAGGAAGGTCAGCCTTAGGTGCACTATTCCTAGGAGAAGGAGTCCTAGACCTCCTTGTATACACTTTGGACTTCTCCCTTGAACTTTCAATGTTTACCACCAGTGGGGAAACTTCTTCTGCTACCCTAGAGCTTGCTTTCTCTGATAATTTGACAATTCTCTTCCTTTTGGGTATAGGATTATCAGCCTCAGGACTCTGCTCGAACTTCTTAGTCCTTGTCCTCTTCTTGGCCTTTGGCTTTCTC
Organism: Sequoia sempervirens; assembly: GCA_007258455.2. Classification (NCBI taxonomy): domain Eukaryota; kingdom Viridiplantae; phylum Streptophyta; class Pinopsida; order Cupressales; family Cupressaceae; genus Sequoia; species Sequoia sempervirens. The sequence goes on from VDFB02274648.1 coordinate 3,061, forward strand.
TATTTTGATGCCTCTTGGACCTCCACTTCTTGAACACCTTTGATTTTGATTTTAAAAGGAGAATCCAACTTACCCTTGCCTTTAGGATCCTGCTCGGTAGATTCTTCAGAGGTGGAGTGGGGATCCAAATATCCCATCAGAGCATAGGTGCACTATACATCATTATTCTCCAACTCCCATAGCTTATGCTTTAGCTACATCCTAGTAAATTTGAGAACTGGATCCACTAGTTGTTTCAATTCTGTCTTTTCCTCCTCTAACCAATCCACATCACCAATTGGTCTATCCTTTATGGTCTCATAAGCATGATCCTGGATCAAGTTCCCATCATCCTCCAATTGATTGGGAACTACATTTACATTATAAAAATGGACAACATCCATTGGAAGCCAGGAGAATTTCCTCTTTCTAACCTCATACTCATCACTACAGTTGGCCCAATAGTCCTCTAGATTCACCTTGTGGCAATACTCTTTGATGGCCTTCTTTTGGGACTCTCCTATAATATCAAACCTTGATCTCCTTGAATGAAGAGACAGACCGAGGGCATTCAATTCTTCCTCTGAAGCCTGGGCGGAACCAATGGAAGGACAAACCTCTCTAGTGCCAATCCTTAGGGGAAAATCTCCACCAAATCCTGTCTTGTGTTTTTCCTTCTTGACGATAGCATCAAAGTCACAAATCTGTCTAGTTACTTCCAACAATATAATGTGATTAGTGGGAGACCTTGGAAGTCTATATGGAGCCCTCTAGCAGCCATCAATCCGGATGTAGGAGAAAGTTGGGATCCATATTTCTTGATGAGTTCCTTAGCTTGATCTAAAATCCTAACATGCTTTGCTTCGTAAAGCATTCTGGTGATATACATGATAAATGCATCATTTTCCCTCCTATAGTTTGAACCTCCCAAGTGCAACTGAGGGAAAAATTCATAAATAATATCTTGTCTGAAAATTCCCTTTGTATCCAATCCTCTGTAGGGATGGAATCTTGCAAGTTCATAGACCAGATATGAAGTCATTGTGAAAGTCTTGGTCTACAACACATTGGATAATTGTTCATGGAGTACTCCACTGATGACCCCTGCCCAATGGTAATTAATATTTTCCTATTCCATCCTTACAATCACATGGCACATCCAATTCTCAAACGTACCCGCATTCTTCAATCCAACCACCCTACTGAGAAGGGTGATGGCATCATAATATTCCTTCTTGAACTTTATTCTGAATAGCTGCTTGAGTAACTTGGAGTAGTGAGACTTGGGCTTCTCTAGCCAGGAATTGATAAGTTGTTGTGACTTCACAGTCTGTTCATCGTAGAACTCTTTAGCTACCTCAATGGTGAATCCCACCACATGAGACCGGTCTGGCATATCAAAGGTTTGGACAATGGAGACCGGGTTGAGATTTACCACAACTCTCCCCTGAGGACTGATTATTCTTTGTGTATCTTGATCATAGTGCCTGGCGCACTCAAGGACCAACTCATAACACTGCACCCTAGAAGGGAAACCAGCAACATGGGACAAGCCTGATTCCATCATCCTTCTAGCCACCAAAGGAAGGTCCTCTACAACCATTCTTCCTTTAAATTCTTCATAATTCCATGATCCGATATTTGTATCTGTTACCTCCAACCAAACAAAAGTGATCTTACTCTTAGGGACCTTGCTCTTAATGTCCATTTTGATCCTCTTCACATCAAACATTGAGGACCCGACTGCTACCTTGCTAGATTCAGCCTACACTCAACATGGGAATCATAGTAAAAACCACAAGAAAGGGAAGGTTAATTCATCAATACATCATTAGAATGAATCTCATATAGCCAGAGTGTTATTAAATCTCATATGGGATGATCACAACAAATTTTGGGTTTCCAGACCATCTGCAGAATCTAAGCCAGAGAGGAATTTCAGGAAATTCCAGACCGATTGAATTCCAACAGAATAACTAGGAAACACCTACTTAACCATTAAACTTGATCATTTTTCATCAATAAACCACATGGGAAATCCAAATATAGCATGAAATAACCATTGAATGCATCAAAAATCACTAACAAATCCAACTGTCCCACGTCCCTTTGTACTTCATCAACTTTTGGGAAAATCCATGAGGGATGGATTCTCGTGAAGAACAAGCCAAATAGGAAACTTCGGAGAATCAGGGAGACACCGGATTTCAGAGAAATCTAGACTAGGTGAAAATTTGCAGATAAGGCAAAACTCTGAACCAATTGATGCAAAGGCAAGTACTTCGACCAAACAACTTCTATTCAGGATGAGGTCACGCCGAGTGGGGCACGTCTTGCTGACCGGCGATGAGGAAATTCATGTCGATGAGAGGCTTTCTCTTCAGGGTAAAGTCACAGTGAATCCCCCTTGTCTCACCGACCATCAGAATTTAAGCAATCACTTCGACTAGACTAAAGTTTATCTAAATGATGTCTTAGCGAACTTACTTGGTCTCACCGACTAGCGATAGAACATGAGAGACCTTTGGTGTGAGAAAGATACTGTCACAACGAATGAATATGAACTTAGGAGGGCTTTCAGTATAACGTCTTGCCGATGAAGGGGAGTCTCATTGAAGCAAATGGATGTCTCAGTGTTAAGTTTTGAGTTCGGCTCGAGGTCCCAGCGACTACATAAGGTTTCACCGACAGATAGAGTCTCATCGGTATAACTTCTGGCCGACAACATGTGGTCTCCCTGAAGAGGATCCAAGCTCACCAAGAAAATAAGGCCTCGCCATGAAGTCTTGGCGACCGTTAGGAGTCTCGCCGAAAGCGAAGGTCTCGGCAAGAGTAGTGAGCTCGCCGAAAGGTCTCTCCGAACAGACAGAGTCTTCCCGACTTCAAAGGGCATTCGACGAGAATAGAATATGTTCGGTGAAAGGTCTCACTAATGAAGGTGAGGTCTAAGTGATAGAAAGGAAGATCGGTAAGACGAAAGGAGCCCGCTATGACCTCCTGGCAACTAGGGCATGTCTTGCTGATAGAAAGACTTTTCGGCGTAAGAATTACATTATCCCAATGATCAAGTATGGACCTAAGAAGGTTCTTGGCAAAATGTAGGATGAACGTTATGACATCTCCCTGACTTTGAAGGGTCCCAACATAGGCAATTTGGAAGGGACGGATTATCCCAGATGGATGAAAAATACCACATTGCGACTCAAAGTCATGACTTAACCCAAACACCGAATCAATCATGAATTTCAAACATTTAAAATCAGGGTAAGTTAGGGATGAACCTCCTATATATTTTCTCAACATTCTAAGCCAACCCAGGAGCATACTCAAGACAAATGACGATGCCCTAGGTTAAAACCCCATACATCTGCCATTAAAGCACAGGAGAACTTAGACTTAAAACTTTTTGACCGCTCTGAAAATGCCACTAGGGACAACTCACGACTTCCAAAGCATGACTTCTCATAATGTGAATAAACAGATGAACTCAGGACTTGCTTGGAAAGCCATAAATCAAACAATTACCACGCAACCCTAGTCACGAGAACATCCAAATAATATAGAAAATCAAACCCAAATAAGGATTTATAACTTCAATGCGCTATCTACAATCATCAATTCAAAGCAAAGCAACTGAAACATACCATTATAAGGCGGGAATCACTCTCAGAATTAGAAAAAGTGAGCAGAAAAGTGTCCACAAAGAACAAGGGCACGAATGTGCAAGTAAACGCCACCAAATTGATCAATTCAAAGCCAAATGCCCCAAAATCCCAACCAATCACTTGCAAGAAAGCACTTCTCAGATCACCAATGGCAAATAATAAACAAGATGGCATAAAATATCCCAGAAATCAAGTTAAATGCATCCTTCAAAGCACGCACGAAGCCATTAATGCAATCAACAGGATAGTCAGAAAACCCGGGAAGCTGATGAGAGGACAGAATCTGGGAAAATCCGGCCCACGCGGAAATCCACGAATATCGAAAATCCTCAAACAACAGGGTCCAACCGGAGTCCAAGCAGGATCTGGGAAAATCCGACCAAGGCAGAAAATCCTGAATCTGGGTAAAAACCCGAATCTCATCCAGAACTTAGGATTTTCAATGAATAACCTGGGGAAACACTTAGGCAATCAAAATAAACATTTAAGCACATGCCTAAATAAGACAAAACCTCATAAAGAAAGGGCCAAGAAACCAAAACCGAAGCGAAAGAGGGTCCTTTCCCTCAGTGGGGTGTGTGTGAAAAACTACACAACAGGCCACACACACACATGGATACAGTAGCTATCGTAAGACACCCCCCAAAGCCAAGGTTCACTGTCGGACTACCCCCAGAGTTAAGATGGTGTGAACACTAGGTAGAGAGACAGGAACTATAGGATCTAGATTTTGACAGGTGCAGAGTGGATGGGTAGTATATAGAGATAGAGGCTACATATTCTTTAGCACAGATTGGATAGAGATTATTTCATTCATTGATTCATTTATTCTTTATTCTTTATTCATTCAGGAGATGTGGTTTATGTACTTGATTAGAGCTTTGTACTTTTATGTTATTTGATGGATTTTGATGGACTTTATGATGGACTTGTTATGATATTATAGACTTTGGTAGACATTTATGATATTTTATGATGGATTATGATGGACATATGATGGACACTTTATATTTTTTGAGATTTATATGATATATGATTGACATTGCTAACACTATGTGATTATTATGGGATGTCGTGGATGTTTATTATGCTCATGTGATCATGATGGTTATGATGTATTCATGGGATGATGATGATTTATGCTTATGTCTATGCAGATGATATGGATTATATGCATTATGTCTAACACTTTGTGATGCAATATGTGATGGATGATTTATGATTTTATGATGTATGTTATGGATGTGGTGCTAATGATATGTGATACAGGTGGAAATGCAATTGTGATTTATTATGTATGTATGTATGTAAGATATGATATGATATGGATTATGGATAGATGATGTACAATGCATGTATGATATTGGGATGAAAATATGTAATGCATGAAAATATATGATGTATTCATATGTGATCGTATCATGGATAAATGTAATGTAATGCAATACATGTGGTGAAGTGAACTAATATGTTTAGAATAATAACTCTAAACAACCTAAAATGATAATGCAATGAAAGGATAAGGAAATGGAATGAACTTAAGATGCTTAAAATAACCAATCTAAGTTAATCTAAACAACTTAAAATTGATATGAAAATGATAATGTAAATGCGATGATCAAATGAAATGACTTTAAGATGCTTAGAATAACCAATCTACATTAATCTAAACAACTTAAGATGATAATTAAAATGATAATGCAATGGATGTGATAATGAAATGAAATGAACTTAAGATGATTAGACTAACAGATCTATATTAATCTAAAAAACTTAAGATGATTATGAAAATGATAATGCAATGGATGTGATAATGAAATGAAATGAACTTAAGATGCTTAGACTAACAGATCTATATTAATCTAAACAACTTAAGATGATTATGAAAATGTTAATGCAATGGATGTGATAATGAAATTAAATGAACTTAAGATGCTTAGACTAATAGATCTATATTAATCTAAACAACTTAAGATGATTATGAAAATGGTAATGCAATGGATGTGATAATGAAATGAAATGAACTTAAGATGCTTAGACTAACAAATATATATTAATCTAAATAAATTAAGATGATTATGAAAATGATAATGCAATGGATGTGATAATGAAATGAAATGAACTTAAGATGCTTAGACTAATAGATCTATATTAATCTAAACAACTTAAGATAATTATGAAAATGATAATGCAATGGACTGATAATGCAAATTCAACTAGGTGAACAATGATAGGTGTGGCAATGCATCACATAGCAAGATGAATGATGATGGGTGTGAAAGTGCACCTGTCAAAACCATAGGAATCCTATTAGGAAGAATGGGTGGATGGAGGACATTTTCACAACCAAAATCACTAACCATAGGCTAGGATAAGAATAGGATGGGGGAAATGCAATACAATGGGATGATAGATGAAATGCAAACCTAATGCCATTTTTCCATATTAGGAGCACTAATTTTTACTATAGCGTAGGACACAATATGTCAAGGTATGAAGAACCAAGGTTGATTAGTATCCACTACAAAGGAAAAACACAGCAAACAAGGAGGATATCCCAACACCCCAAAGCTACAGGGGCTTCGGTCAAGCCAGGTGTTGGAATAACCACAAACACAAAGGATTCCCCAACATAGCACAAGACCCTAGATATTTTGGTGGGTACTACATAGGACAACCAAGAAGACAAGAACAAACAAAATATCAAGATATGCCCCTATTTCTACTTGTTAAAGTGCACCATGAAATGATGGATCGTGGTGACCCTGACAGAGTATAATAGGAAGCTCAAATGATAAACAAAATTTTGAAAGAATCAAAAGATCACAATAGATTTCAAATTTCCTTTTCCATAGGATCAAAAGGTGGATGGGACTGATGCGGTATGATTTAGGGAGGATACATCCTATTAAGACCAAAAGATGGGGGATAGATTGGGTGATCGACATGACTCGGGATGTTCGAAACTGATTGAACCTCATGATACTAGTGACCTTTGTTGTTAAGCATCAGTTGGATAAGGAAATATTTGACGACACGGCACAACAAAGAGAACAACAGTGACCTTGATGGATGACAAAGACTGGACAGACAAATGCACCGTGGGCTGATCAAATGATTAGCCTTGCCTACGTGAAAGCATAAGGGCAACGTAGTTCGAAAAAATGGATGAAAGATGAGATGGGACCTAATGATGACCAACACGATGAAAGATCCTAGATGAGGACACAAGACCAACAGATGACAGCAATGTATAGATGAAAAGCTCATATGCAGGATAAAAGCTTAGGATTTTGGAGTCAATTTGGATCGTCCAATGCTCAATAAAAATATACCAAGCGACGAATAAATGGGATGTTGATGGGGGGATGGATATGATATGATGTAAGGATAGGATATGAGGATAGGATGGATGGAAGCATAAAGTAACTAGGGAACAAGGTAAATAATAATTAATCCCTCTATGAATGGCACATGTTACCAGGTTTTCACCAAATGTACTTATCCAAGGTTCCAACAAGGGTGGTTTTCACTATAGGATGGATTATTTCTCTTTACTATTTTTGGATTTTTTTTTACTTCTTTTTTTGTATTTTTCTAGATTTTTTACTTTTTTGTATTTTTCTAGGTAGGGTAACCCAGCTGACTTAGGTGTAAAACCGCTTTAGATGCATGATGTTGATAGGATCCTCCAAGGGTTCCCCCTTAGGTGTTGCAAGCCTATATGCCCCAGAACTGTATTTCACTATGACAACATATGGACCCAACCAATTTGGTTCAAACTTTCATTTCTTTTCTTGATCCTGCTAAGTGCATTGATTCTCCTTTAAGACTAGATCACCAACGTTGAATTGAAGAGGATGAACCTTCTTGTTGTAGTTCCTCCTAAGATGATGTCGATATGATTGAAGGTGATTGTAGGCCTTGATGTATTTTTCATCCAAGAGTTCAAGCTGACTCAAGCGTGCGACCCAAGTATCTTCATCACTGATGAGATTCTTTAGAGAGATTCAGAGTAATGGGAACTTGACTTCAATCGGCAAGATTGTGCCAGTGCCATAAATGAGGGAGTATGGAGTGGCACCAGTGTGAGTGCGGATGGATGTACAATAGGCCCAAAGGGAAGGATTGAGATGGAGGTGTCAATCTCGACCAGTATTATTGACCACCTTTTTGAGGATTTTGATGAGGGTCTTGTTGGTTGCCTCCACTTGACCATTACCTTATGGGTAATAGGGTGTGGACCAACGATGTTGGATATGGTATGTCTCACAAAGGTGCTTCATAAACTAATTTTTGAAGGGGTATGTATCACAAAGGTGCTTCATAAACTAATTTTTGAAGGGCTTACAATTGTCGGTGATGATGGTGGAAGGGATTCCATATCTACAAAGAATATGGAAAAGGATGAATTTGGATATCTGAATAGATGTGATTTGAGAGAGTGGAATTGCTTCCACCCACTTGGTAAAGTATTCAGTGGTTGTGTTGATGAAGGTATGGCCATTAGAGGATGGAGGGTAAATCTTGTCGATCAAGTCAAAACCCCATTGAAAAAAGGCCATGGTGCTATGATGGGATACAAGTCTTATGCAGAAGTATGGATTAAATCTACATGTTGCTGATAGGGTAGACATTTCTTCCCAAACTCACAAGAGTCATGCTCCAGAGTAGGCCAATAATATCCAGCTCTGAGAATCCTTTTTGCTAAGGCCATACCATTAGAATAGGACCCATAGACACCACTATATACTTCATTTAATGCAATGCAAGATTTTTATTTATTGAGACACCTAAGTAGAGTTCCATCATACCCTCTTTGATAAAGTGTATCTCCTACAATGGTATAGCGGGAAGTACATTGGATAAAATCTTTGTGTTGATTGCGGGTGAGGTCAAATGGTTAGATATTTTCATGAAGGAAAGCATAAATGTCATGATACCAGGGTGAATCAGGACCCACAATGTCACACACCATCTCATTGTTGGGAACATCATATGTTGGGATTAGGAGTTTCTCAAAAAGAAACTCACATTCTATTTGATCTTTGGGCATGTCGATGAGGGAACCAATTATAGCCATTGCATATGTTTCCTTTTTCTAGACTATGGGAATCTGCTCAAATTGGATGTAGGTGAAATATCTCTTAAATTCTTCCATCATGCATTTATAAGGAAAAATCTTATCATATTTTGTCTGAAACTCATCATTGACCTGTTTGATAATGAGTTGTGAATCACCAAAGACACGAAGGCGATTGATATTCCATCGGATGGCAATTCTAAGGCTAGTGATTAAAGCTTCATACTTAGCAATATTGTTGGTGCACAGGAATACCAACCTGAATTACTTTGGGATATAATCACCTTGAGGAGTGAAAAATAGAACAGCTTCACTAGCTCCATTATGTGTATATGACCCATCAAAGTAGAGAATCCATGTATCTATTTCTATAACTGTAAGGACCCCTTCATCAGGAAACTTGGCTACTAGTGGATATGCGTCCACCAAAGGCACATCGGCCAACTGATCTGCTATCACCTATCCCTTGATTTCTTTTCGATCCAAATACTCTATATCAAACTTGCTCAGTAACAACTCACTTGGTCATGTGGCCAGTTAAAGACATTCTTTATAATAAATATTTGAGTGGGTCCACTTTTGATATGAGCTTGATAGGGTGGTTGAGCATGTAGTGCAGCTTTTGTGAACTGAAGACAACTACAAAAAAAGATTTTTCCATAGGTGAATAATTGAGCTCATAACCCACAAGTGTTCAGCTGATGTAATAGATTGCACGTTCTTTAGAGAATTCATCATATTGTGCTAGTAATGCCCCCAATGTAACCGACGTAGCTGAGATGTATAACAAGAGTGGTGATGGGAAAGGTCATTGATGTCACAAATTACCTCATTTAATCAATTATATATTGCACTGGGTGTGTCTTGGAGCTATCTACAATAAGGATGGTTGTCACATATTTTTGGGGGGTTTTGCACTGTAAACAGTGACTTCAGGTATCGATTTAGCTCCTTCAGGAGCTCTCAGGAGCTGAACTGCAGCGACTAATTCCTAAGGATTAATTCTATCTTATTTACTAAACTAAAATTTTGTTGAATTAGTTCTAACTTCATTGGACTTGGTTGGGAACGATTCATAGAGAAGACTAAAATCTACTTTAATTCTTAATTTCAAATACGAAACCCAAATTAATTCTAATTTACTTTAAAAGAAATCTATCTTTAAGATTTGCTAGAAATGAAATACTATTTTAAGAACATAAATGAATCATAAGTAAATAACAATTAATCTAGAAAATATAAATGATGATTGATCTAGAAAGAATAAACAATAACTTCCATGAACATATTTTCAACAACCTTCAATTCCATCTTTTCATAAGTTCCCACCATTGCTTCTAATTAAACTCAACAAATAATTACCAAACATAACTATTTCGAACAACATCTAAATTTGATTAACCTAATAAACCTTATAATGATTCTAACAACTTAACCTAACCATGATAAACTAAAATCGATTCAAACAAAGTAACTATCCAGATTTATCATTCAAAAGCTGAAAACGATTTAATAACTTATCATTCCATAATTAACATCTAACATTTCATATTTAATATCAATAAACAGAAATAACATAACTCAGTAAAATACCAACACAAGATCAATCCCAAAGGTTGAGCGGGCCCTACTCTTCCTCAGGTAAGATCTCTTAACACAAAGCTTTGAGTTAACTTGTTCTTTTCATTCAAATTGATCAAAATGGAACACAGAACAAAATATTGCCATCACTTACAAAATTCTAATTGAAAATTATCTAACTCCTATCTAAAACTAAAACATGGATATTTATAAACATATCCTTATTGAATTACAACATGGCAATTAACTACCAAGGTTCAAGGTGCCTAACTAAAGATCAAAACTAAACTAAAGCAAAACTAAAATAGGACTAAAGTAGGACATAGAGAAATATGCTAGATTGGCATTGGAAGTAGAAATTCCATAACAGACTACAAAGAAGCCAATTTGGAATTGAGTGATTTATCATCTAGTAGGGCCCATCAATGGTGTGATAATTTCCCTTGATTAAATAGATATTTTAACCACATCATCAATCTTTAAAATACCCTATTCAAAACCCTTAACAAAAGGATAGCATTTTATGGTAGTAAAAGATCAACGCAGCATAATTATCTCATTAATATCACCATAAAGTAACGCATTTAACACAAACCATTACTTCAAATATATCTACTAATTTAGCTAAACATAAAGCAAAGTAAGTAAATATGTTAATCTATAATCTACCACTAGTCATGTTAGTTAACAAAAATAACAAGTCTTTTAAAATAAAATGATTCAAATAAAAGTATTTTGAATCTCTCATCATTTTCTTCCCCACTTGTTCAAGACCATGTCCTCATGGTTTCTCATCAAGGATTATGGTGGTCCCATTTTCCTTGTTTAGTGCCTCCATCCAAATGCAGCAATCAAACACTCCTTCCCTGTACCGGTGTGGTAATCTGCTATTGAGTGCAAATCCATGGTTTTTCCTCATCTTTTCAAACCATGGTCTTAACACTCCCTAAGGTATATTGGTTAATTCTTTGAGCTTTGGGGTTGGCATAATGATAATCAGCATTTTGAATCTCATGCTGACCCAAAATTCTCTTTGTTGTTCAATCAAAGTAATCACATGTCTGATTCTTATCAAACTCCACCTAAAATTGTTTGGACTTATTGGCTCTCTTCTTCTGACTAACTCATAAATGAGTTGATACCTTTCCTCATAGGATTGTATTACCAATGGTGGAAGTGTTCCCTCAATATTCTAGAATGCAGAAATACTACTAAGCAAGTTTGAGACATAAAGAGGATTAATGTGATTGAGCCTTACCACTGATCTTACTATTGTGATATATTTCTCTGCATGAGGCATTTTGGGCCTCATTGGCAAGCCATACCTTCTATGTGCTTCCTTATATCTGTCTATTCTACTTGACCATTCTATTTGATTTTGCATTAAAGAAACAAATGATCTGATTTGTAGCTCACCAACATAAATATTTAACATAGAGTCATCATTATTCCCCATTAAAAATCCATGGTAGAAAAACACGCACATTTGATTTTGGATGTCAGGGTGGCTATGAAAGTAATCCTGCAGAAAATATTTATCACTATGATAATCCAAACTTCTTCCTAAGATTAATTGATTAAACTTTCATTCAAACAACCTTTCTCTAAGAAACAGAGCATACACCCCTGCTGGTCTTCTCATGGGAAGAATCACATAACTATTGTATATGTCTAAAATGGTCATGATGCTTGTTAATTAATTAAATATGATTCATTTAATTAATTCCTCTATCAAATATCTACACATATAAATAAATTTAATTATTTATTTATATCGCTTCATTTTTCTATTTTCTACCCTAAATTAAATAAATAATTTTATTTAATTACCAATATTTCATTCTCCATGACTAAATTAAATAAATTTGTATAATTTATTTATATTTAATTATCATTTTATTCTAAAGTTTAAATATTTTGAATATTTAAATAATGGAATATTCTCCATCCCATTTTCGAATTTCAAAATCCACCTCACTCTAATTTCATTTTAAAACATAATTAAATATGAATTATTTAATTATGTGGTTTCCATTTCCATCTTCACTCCTAATTAAATAAATTTAATTTATTTAATTCATTATTAACTCACCTTCCCAAAATTCTAACTCATGCTAACTCGCCCTTCTAAATTCGTATCTTATCCTTCAAAATGGAATTTTCCCTTCGAACTCAATAAAGAGAAAGGAAACCTTCCATTCTTCTGTCCACTTTCAAAAATCTCTCGCCGTCCATTCGAAACAAGCTTAATCCAGACCGTCGATCGATTCAGCCAATCAAACTCGTTCGAAAACTCTATAAAAGCACGTGCAAATCCAAGCCTTGGTTAATCATCCACCTATATTCTGCATAATCACCCACGTTCATATGCTTGCACTTACATATGCATACTCACATTCATGCAATCAGCTTTATGCACTCATATCATTTTCAGCATCACATTCCCATTTTCATGTTAGCATAGATGTTGCATATTATGCATTCTAAATCTCATTCTTCATGCTGTCATTTTGTTGAGCTCTATCTACTGATATGAGAGCCATTTCAAAGAAACAAAATGGTGAAGAAAGAGGAGGATAAAACGATTTCGAAAGGCTGTTGTTACGGTTTGCACATTTTGTTTTCTTTCTTTCAGCTTTTCGATTTAATGTTTTATTAACATGTGTTGATTTTAATTATGATTTGATCCAATTTTCTCACACACATTAAAATGGCGCCCACCGTGGGGCATCCTTGCCCCGTTTTTAATATCTACTTGCAGGTTTTATTGATTTTTTGATGCAGATCTGACAATTTTTGGAAAAAAACCACAAGTTTTACCAATTTCTTCATATCCTCTACACAGCTGCGAATTATTTTACAATATTTTTATAGCGTCTTTTGCATCATCTCAAGAGGCTACAGTAAAAAAATTGAGGGTGTATCATCATTTTTGTAGAAGTTATCATAATTTTATGTTTTTTCATAAAATTGGTCTTTTGGACGTAAATCAGTGAATGTTTCAAAACAATTTACATTTTCAGAAATCTCTTTAAATTTTAATGGGGGTTTATGTTTTACAGATTTAATTTAGAGGTCAAATACAATGCAAAAAAATCTGATCTTCATTTTCTATATGGTTTCCATAAATCCGCGTTTCTGAGAGCAAAACAGAGAATTTGTCTAACTTCTTTACATTTCTGGAAAGCTCTTAGAAAATTAACATGGATCTCTTCTTTGAGTTTTCATTTTTCAGATCAATAAAATCATCAAATACTGAAATCTAATTCGGCTATGCCAAAAACATGTCTCTAAAATTGCAATTTTTTTTGGCTGCATTACAATATCATTTTTTTATCTTGTAGGTGAATCATATGGAGCTGGAAAAGCATTGGGATTAATCAGCACATTTGAAGATTCCTATAGCGCCTCTGATGTCTGTTATAGCGCACTTTTGAAAAAGGCTGCAAATTGTAATTTGTAATTTAATTTGACTGAATCCGACGCAACCGCGGACAGTAATAACTTTAAAAGAATGAAGCAATCCTAGGGTAGTCACATAATTCAAAATCAACCAATCATAGGATAGTCACTTCACTTTTATTTTGGGACTAAAAATAACTCCATGTTTTTGTGAAGCAATATCTTCACCTAGCATAGAAAACTGTTTATTTGGGCTTAAAAATGAACTCTTGCTTGCTTTGATTTAAACGGTGATAGGCCTATGCTCTCCCCTTAACTGGGTGATCAAAATGCCAAACTCATCTATTCTATTTTATGCATTTTTAAGCTTTGATAAAACCTTTTAGAGAGCCTGGTCTTGTGGAAAAAAGTAATCACCCAAGAGGAACGACTCAAGTGGGTTCAAGCCAAAGCCAGGCTATTCCGCCCCACTATAAAATTTAAAGCGAATTTGGGGAAACCCTCTTTTTCCGGTAGTATGCAAGATAACCATCCCCAAATCCTTTGTTCTAAAGGTTGGGAGGTCTCCTGAGGGAGTTTATTATTTCCGTACCGAACATAAATCCTTACTACGAACCTAGTGTAGTGGCCAGCCGAGTCAGTTGCCAAACATTCTGATAATCACAGTGCAAGGGGAGGGAAGAATCTGCCCCCAAGATACTCAGCATATAACTGCCAAGGACTGTTTGCTCAAGGGACCCGGTATCCACTTCCGTAACTCTGCGTATGTGCCTGGAAAAGACAAAAACATGGGTGCCCCTTCGGGGGTGACACGGCTGTGTGAGTCAACGCAGTTCTAAGATGTGGGCTGTTGATTACTAGAATGACCTACTTGAGCACTTAAGAGTGAGTCTGTCTGAACTGTCTTTCATGTGCAAAAACCCGTGAAAACATTTGATGAAAAACATTTCTTAATCAAACACTTCATGTTAGTATAGGGCTTTAAGGAACAACTGTTTTCAAAAATGTTTGTTGTGTCTTCCATTACATTAATTTAGATAAAGAGATCATTGAAAAGAAACATGAAGAACAACAACTGAAATCCACTTAGGAGTTTTTGTCATATCATTGCTTCAAAAACATTTCCAAATACATTTCTCCATGCTTAGGGATTGGAAGTCAACAAAGTTTCCCAAGAAATCAGTCTCTAAGAGAATCAAAAAACCTAAGAAACCCTTAGGATACAAGAAAACACTACAAAAGAGAAAATTCTTGTACAAAAGTAGGCAAGTTTTGCTTCATTATCGAGGATTCCTTCACAGATATCAGGATTTTGTTAGAGGATTCACTGATGAATATGTTGTAGATCCCTTAGATTCCTGAGCCTATTATCAAAGAAGAGCTCTATCACAATGGCATAATCATAACCAACCTCTTGAATTTGGCAACATACCCCAACCTTCCATCGAATATCCTTCACACCCAAGTCATATTCTTCAAAGATCTTGAGAAAGTCTCCTTAAAAACAAAGATCCAAATCTTTTAGAGTGCACCCTTCAAAACAGCTTTTTAATTTTTGGGCTCAAGTTTCCCCAACAAGATTCTGAAATCCTTTATCATTTTGGAAGCTACAACCCATAAGTTAGGAGCTTTCTTGATCATATCATAAGATTACCTTATCTTATCAGATCAAGATATCATCACCATTGCACTAGTCAAAAAACTGTGATCTAAGTTTAGAGGAAATTTTCAAAAAAAACATATGCCTATCTCCACAAGATCTCAGCACAATAAATCGAAGGATACGAACCAAAAAGAAAGTCATATTCAGAACATTCAAGAAGAAGGAGAAAACAGTAATCCCATTTTCAGCATAAATCAAAATCCAATTTTTAACAACATGGACGATAAAGAAGAAAATACTTCCCATCAAGTGGATAGTGATGAAGAACAAGAAGAAGAACGTCTTAGAGAAGCTGAACAAGATCCAAAATTCCATAAAGCCATTGAGAAGATCTTGCAGTGAGATAAGGAAAAATATTTTCGCTATCTAGCCGAACAAGGGGCTAAATTACCTCATGACTTTGACACTGAAAATTTGAAAAACAAACCCGAAGAGACACCTCTTTCAGATCTTAGTGCCTTGACCCAACAACTCAAGGCACTTCAAGGACAAGTTAGAGAATTACAAGGGGGAACAACCACAAAGAAATACACTTTGGAGGACATATGTCCTTATCCTTTTGACAGAAGTTTAAACATGATTCCTTTTCCCAAGCATTGCGAAATACCAAAATTTGATCGCTATAATGGGAAAACGGATCCAATTGATCACGTTAGAGACTTCAGAAACATGACATTGGAGTTTGCTTACGAGGATACTTACTTGATGCAGTTATTTCCTAGAAGTCTGGGAGTACACTCTATGGAATGGTTATCCAAAATCTCACCTCCCGTTAGGACATTTGAAGAGTTGATTAATTTATTCATATTACAATACACCTACAACATACAACATCAGATCACCATGATAGATCTTTGTAAAATGACACAGAAACTGGGTGAACCTTTCGTTACGTTTCTCCAGAGATGGAGAAGAATGTTTGCCAGATACCCACGTCCTGTTCCAGAGAAAGAAAAGATGGTTACTTTCATCAATAGTTTAAACTCGGAAATGAGCTATCACTTGAACTTACATTGTCCTTCTTTTGAGAAAATGATTGAAGATGCCTTAACCATTGAAAGTGCTTTGGTCAAGAAAGGCATAATAAAACATGACAAAGAAAACCCTAGCTCATCCCACCATCATAATCAGGACAAATCCAAATTCTGGACCTGAAACAAAAATATGGTGAATGATGGTGTTGTGGATGCAAATCACGCTTCAACCAAACCATTCGTCCTCACTACCCCAAACACTCGCAACAACAATATCAACTCAATTGCAAATCACGGAAATAATCCTCCTCAGAGGAACAATGCAAGTCAGCATCCCACTTCCCATCAAGGGACTTCAAACAATAACCAGGGTTACCGAGGAAATAATAACAATCACAATTCTTTAGGGAACACTTCAAATTCAAATCCGCAAAGATTTTCGTTCTTCTCTAGTAGAAGAACTTTTACTCCATTGGGTCAATCCCTAGAATCTGCATTCAAAGAGTTGATGGCCAAAAATGTCATTACTTTACCGCCTCAACGAAATTTTGAACCCAGTGTAAAGCCTCCATCATGGAATGAAGCATACTATTGTGATTACCATCGATGTAAAGGTCACCGCACCAACAACTGCCAAGCCTTGAAAAATGCCATTCAAGACTTAATTGATAATGACATCATCACAGTAGAAGGAAATCAACAAACCAATGCAGACCACCAAGCATTTCGCAATCCTTTACCTAATTATCAAAAAGGTGAGTCTTCCGACAAAGAAGTAAATCACATCAATGATGACCATATAATCAACCATCTCTATGCGGACGATGAGCGGGTGAATGTCATAAAAGTCAAACAGAAGGAGGAATATCGAGAAGTCAACGCAACAACAAGAGCACAAGCCAAAGTTGTCTTAAAAGGCACCTCCTCGAGATCCACTGAACCTCCACCTCAACATCAATATGATTTAGTCAATCAACTTCAAAAAACCCCTGCTCAAATTTCTATTTTCGAACTATTAAAGATTTCTCCAGCCCATAAAGAAATTCTTGAAAAGGCCCTCATTGAAACCAATGTATCTACTGATTTGGATGTGAATCAATTTCAAGCCATGGTAGGACATTTATCCTCACCCACTTGTCTTTCATTTTCCGATAAAGATGACGTTTCCATAACCCATCCTCACAACTCATCTTTGTACTTAGAGGTCATGGTCCATAAATTTTGCATCAGATGGGTTCTAATAGATGGAGGTGCTGGTTTGAACATCTGTACCTTGAAGGTGGTCAAAGCCTTAGGATTTTCTGAGGACTCCATTGATTTTAGAAGAAAGATTACCATAAAAGCTTATGATGATGAAGAAAGAGCATCCAAAGGTCTAATCATGCTGCCAATCAGAGTGGGCCCTGTTATAAAGAATACTTTTTGTCAAGTACTAGATCGCGATTTGGCATATAACATTTTGTTGGGTCATCCTTGGATCCATGAAATGCAAGCCGCCCCATCAACTTACCATCAATGTCTCAAGTTTCCTTATGATGGACAAGAAATCACGATACCTGCTGATAATTCCAACACTCAAACTTGCGCCAACATAAAGGCTAGTCAAGATACTTTGGTCCCTAATAATCGGGAAGCTCATGTTAGTACTTCTCTAAAGATTAACACACAAATCAGTCAATTGACCAATAGCTTTGACAAAAAGATGAAATTCAAGGATCATGGAGTTGGAGAATACTCTCTTTGTCTTGTCAATTTACCTACATCACCACGATCACATGGACAACCATCTATTAGAGAACATCAAATTTCAGCAGCATCAACATCAAAGCAAACGCCAATAGAGCCAATTACAAAATTTAATGGGCAATTCATCAAAGAAAAATTTCCCATGGAAAACCTGGAGGATACTGAAATTTTAAATTGGCTCTATAAAGATGAAGGTGAAGTAGTTTCTAATGTCAAATTACCCACAGATAAATATGGAAAAGGATATTTAATCATGCAGAAGATGGGTTATGATGAGGGACCTATTGGAAAAAGGAAGGAAGGAGTAATTGAACCCATTCACCTCCGCAGACTTGCTGCAAAAGAGAAAACTGGATTGGGTTATGAAAATCACTCCAAAGAAAAACAACTGCATAGCACCGTCTTTGCATTGCAAGAAAGCTCAGATTCACAAGAGACATGTTTGGCAACAATTCAGAATTTCCTAGACAATAATTCTGATACGGACTTTGCTGAATATGAATGGGACACCATTTACAATGATGAGTTTTGGAGAGACGAAGAGGTTGATGTAATACACCAGTATGCCCCAACTCTAATTGAAGGACAAGGTTCAGGGTCCCAACCGCGAGAATCCGAACCACAGGTCGACTATGATTCTAGTGATACTGAATCAGATCCAAACGAACAAGATCATCATGAGGACAGTATCATCATTGATCCACCTTATACCTCGAATCCTACAGACCACTCTGTCATGACCATAACCATATCCGATCTCACACAACCTAACGACCCTCTACCTTTACTCCATCCTGACCTTATTGATTGGGATTTTACGGAATCTATTAACATACCTATGTTTCCAAGTGATGAAGCTATCGTAAACTTCCTTTCTGCAGAGGATGCGAATGATTGTTCCACCAGTGATTTTTGACATAGAGTTTTTGATCAGGAGAGTGTCAAGTCTCCTAGCTGCAAAAGTAAAAGCAAAAAAGAAAGATCTAATGGTGAAAACCAGAATCTGGCAGTATTAGATCAAATAAAAGATAAAATAAAGAGCGTATCTGATGGTGAAAACCTCTTAGAGGCACCAGACGATGGGAATTTTGACACTCTCCCGGAGCACTACCATGAGCGATCGCCTATTCTGATTGAGTCTACAAATGCTGTCAATCTTGAGACTTCTGACAAACCAAGAATTTTGCAGTTAGCCGCATCTATGACAGAGAAAGAAATACCAAAGTTTATGGAATTCCTGAAAGCAAACCAAGTCAATTTCGCATGGTCTTATGCTGACATGCCTGGTCTGGATCCTGATCTTATCATGCATCATTTGTCTATCAAACCAAGGGTTAAGCCGGTAAAGAAAAAACTCAGAAAAATGCACCCTCATGTTGCATTATTAGTTAAAGAGGAACTAAGAAAACTTCTTGATGCAGGCTTCATTAGACCAATCGACTATGCAGAATGGATCTCCAATATTGTACCTGTATCCAAACCGGATAAAACTGTTAGAATATGCACAGATTTCAGAGATCTTAATAAAGCATGTCCTAAGGATGATTTCCCATTACCGAACATTGACACCATAGTTGATCTGACAGCTGGCCATGCCATGTATTCATTAATGGATGGTTTTTCTAGATATAACCAAATCAAGATTGCACTTGAAGATCAAGAGAAAACAGCTTTCACGTGTCCATGGGGAACTTATTGTTGGAACGTCATGCCTTTCGGTCTAAAGAATGCTGGGGCTACCTACCAAAGAGCCATGACTACAATTTTTCATGACATGATGCATATCTTCATGGAAGATTATGTGGATGATATACTGGAAAAATCATACACCAGAGAAGGACATCTTGAAGTATTGTCCAAAATATTTGCAAGATTAGAAAAATTCAAAGTTTGTCTTAACCCGAAGAAATGTGTTTTTGGGGTCAAGTCTGGAAAACTCTTGGGGTACATTGTTTCAGAAAAAGGAATTGAAGTAGATCCAACAAAAGTTCAAGCAATCATGGAAATGCCCCCACCAAAGAACATTAGTCAGCTAAGATCACTACAAGGACGACTTCAATCTATACGGAGGTTCATCGCACAATTGGCTGACAAGAGTTTACCATTCACACATCTACTGCATAAAAATGTTCCTTTTAAGTGGGATGACAAATGTGAATGGGCTTTTCAGAAAATCAAAGAATATCTAATGACTCCACCGGTTCTCATATCACTAGATCCAGACAGACCACTCATCTTGTACATTGCCGCAACGAAGACATCTCTGGGGGCACTGCTAGCACAAGAAGGCTCTACGGGGAAGGAACGTGCAATCTACTACATCAGTAGAACAGTAACAAGTCATGAGCTCAACTACACTTCTATTGAGAAGGCTTGTCTGGCAGTAGTCTTTGCTTCACAAAATTTTTGGCATTACATGCTGACCCATACAGTTAATTTGGTTTCGAAGATTGATCCACTCAAGTATTTGTTGAGCAAGGCCTCATTGACAGGAAGGTTAGCAAAATGGGTAATGATTCTAAGTGAGTTTGACATACACTATGTTGACCGCAAGGCCATCAAAGGACAAATTATAGCTGATCAATTAGCAGAGGCACCACTACAAGCAGATCATCCCTTGCACATTGAATTTCCAGATGCAGATGTCTTCACTGCAGAATCTAAACAAACGTGGGCCTTATATTTTGATGGCTCTTTCACTCAACATGGTTCGGGAGCAGGCATACTTTTTGTCACCCCTCAAGGACATACCATTCCTCGTTCATATCGGCTAATGTTCCCATGCACCAACAACATAGCTGAATATGAGGCATTAATCACTGGACTCAAGATAGCACTGGAATGGAGAATAACAGAGTTACAGGTATATGGTGACTCACAATTGGTCATTTGTCAGATCAATAATGACTACCAAACCAAAGATGAAAAACTGCTACCTTATAAAAAGATGGTGGATGACTTCAAGAAATACTTTGTGGACATCAAATTTACACAAATTCCAAGGCTTGATAATAAAGCAGCTGATGCTATGGCTACGATCGCATCATTGTTACAACTCCCAGAAACTCAACATCGTTATGAATTTCTGGTGGAACAATCATTTACACCTGCTTATGATACACCTGAAAGCCAAATCATTTGTCATTTGGTAAGATCCGATTCGCCTTGGTACAGAAAAATTTATACTTATCTCAAAGACGACATCTTACCACCCGATTTATCCCGTAACCAAAAACGCAACTTTATCTGCCAATCCGCTTGCTATACCCTCATCGCTGACACCCTTTATCGCTGTGGTCTTGATGGTACTTTACTCCGATGTCTTGAACGTGAGGAATCTGACAAAGCTTTACAAGAAGTTCATGGTGGCATCTGTGGTACTCATTCGAGTGGACTGACCTTATCTAAAAAATTGATTAGAATGGGTTAATACTGGCCTACAATCGAGAGGGAATCATTCACTTTTGTGAAAACATGTTCCAAATGTCAGATCCATGGGAATCTCATTCATGCCCCTACATAAGAACTCCAACCGTTTACACCAACTTGGCCATTTTCTCAATGGGGTTTAGATCTAGTGGGCAAGATTCACCCTTCTTCATCAAACGGGCATAAATTCATCATCACAGCAACAGAGTATTTCACCAAGTGGATTGAGGCAGTCCCTCTTACTAAAGTTACCGACAAACAAATATCCTCCTTCATACTCAACTATATCATTTGTCGGTATGGCATTCCTAACTCCATTATTACAGATAATGGACGACCATTCAAAAATCAGGATGTTGAGGAACTTTGTGAAAGATTCCACATACAGCACAGATATTCAACACCATACTATCCACAAGGGAATGGCCAAGCAGAAGCCTCAAATAAAACCATATTGAAAATCTTGAAAAAGACTGTGAATACATCAGGAAAGGATTGGCACGTTCAACTCAATCCTGCTCTATGGGCCTACAGAACTAGTATCCGCACGCCAACAGGAGCAACAACATTCGCTCTTGTTTATGGAGCAGAAGCAATATTGCCCTTAGAAGTTGAGATTCCCTCACTCAGAGTATCATTGAAAGGTTTAACGACAGATGATGAATACAGAGTTTCTCGACTCCAAGAACTGGAACTTCTAGATGAGAAGAGACAAAGGGCTGTTGATCATTTGAAAGCTTATCAACAGATGATGTCTCGTAGCTACAACCATAAAGTAAAACCACGTACCTTTCAGGTGGGTGATCTCATTCTGAAAGAGAATCCACGCAATCAACAAGACAGAGAGAAGAAAGGAAAGTTTGAGCCAAATTGGCTAGGTCCTTATGTAGTTATCGCAGTTTATGGTTCAGGAGCCTACAAGCTATCAACGCCAGAAGGGGACCTGTTTGACGAGCCGATCAACAACATGCATCTGAAGAAGTATTATGTCTAAGATGGTCATCATCATCAGAAAAAGTCCTGAAGAAATATAAAAAAATTAGAAAAAGTCCTGAAGAAATATAAAAAAAAATCAGAAAAAGTCCTAAAAAAATATCAAAAAATCAGAAAAAGTCCTGAAGAAATATAAAAAAAAATCAGAAAAAGTCCTGAAGAAATATCAAAAAAATCAGAAAAAGTCCTGAAAAAATATCAAAAAATAAGAAAAGTCCCTAAGAAATATCAAAAAATTAGAAAAACCTTAAAAAATATCAAAAACTGTGAAAAGTCCTTAAGAAATATCAAAAATCAGAAAAGTCCAAAAAATATCAAAAATTCGAAAAAGTCCCGAAAAATAAAAAAATCGTAAAATGTCATAGGGTGAAAACTCGGTAAACAAGTGTTTATTGACAAGAAAAATGCACAAAACAAATAGTGAAAAGCTAGAAAATAGACGCTATTTGGAAGCTCTCCATCTATTAGTTCATGTTCTACATTTAAATTTTCATCCTTCTTTTTCATGCATCTTTTCCATCATCTTAGGGTCACACCAGCACCATGCTATCATCATATTCCTCGAGCGATAATGTCTTACCATGGCTTGATTATTATTCACTTCAACAAGTTGTGTCAATACCTAGGGCAAACGTGGGGCATATTGGGGGCAATCAACTTTCAAACGGTAAGACAATGACATCGAAGCCAATCACGCAAAACAAAACAACCAACTCAAACCAAAACAACCAACCATTGATCCATATCACAGTAGCTTTTAGTTGCGTACCTTATCATGACTCATATCTGGATGATCTCTAAATCTGAATTAATGTTTGGAATCACAGTAGTCCATTTTTGAATAATGGTTGTTTAATTTTCGATATCATTTCTCTGGAGCACACTCGATGATGTACTGAACTAGAGTGGCGAGGAAAGAGGATGATTTTTTCTTTGTCTGTTGTCTGGAGGTTAATCATTTATCGGTTGCAAATATGTCACGAGACGTGATGATTTATCATTGATGACAGTTCCAAATTTGCATCAGATAGTGGTTAGTCTTTGTCTGTTTACGCAAGAAATGCTCAGGTCATCTCGGTTCAATTATACCTAGATGCTTGTGTTCACTTGCTATATCAAAAATCATGAAAGTTGTACTCAGGTCATCATTGGTGCTAATTTCCCCTCTGATGCTTGTACATACTTCCAACATCTTAAAAGTGCTCTATGATGATTCCAGAAAATATACCAACAAGCTCAACAAAATGGTCAGTTTCATTTAGTTGCATTTCATTTTAGATCATT